>MU742973.1:226222-258600 GCA_026770625.1 Nicotiana glauca
GAACAACTTCTTGAAAATTGAAAATCGTTGAACACTTGAAGACTTGAATACTTCAATTCACCAACTTTATAAATTTTCACGAAATTGCAATAATAATATAAGCAATTATATAAGAGAAATTAGATATAAATTGAGAGAGATTGAGAGAATTGGTGAGTAAAAATGAAAGAATGATAGGGTATTTATAGTTGAGAATTGAGAAAAAGTGTAATTATATAAAGTTTGGGGGCCAAATGGCTATTTTTGCAACTTCCAAACGGTAAAAAATGCAGCCCAACGGCTATTTCTTAAACTTTTGACCGTTGGAAATTTTTTTTTTAAAATTTTACCGTTGAGGCCCGCTAGGACCGGGACAGGTCCGCCAGCCGGTCCCGGGCTCGTGGGCTTACATTTTGTGCCCGGCCCGCCACGGGCTTTTTGCACCATATAGGCCCAGCACGCCAAGATCGGCCCACCAGGCTCGTTAGGACCGCGGGCCCGGTTTGGGCCCGGCCCACAATGCAGCATTAGAAAATACTATCGGTGCGGAGCGGGTTAAAATCTTCGCAGGTTTATGTGGGTTTGCCCTGCAACCGCACCGCTTGCCATCCCTAGCTATTATGAGCATATTGATGGCTCATGATGAGGCATTCTTTGCTATATTTTAGAAGTACCACCAACTTGAACAATGTTGTGGACACCTATGAGTTGCTCGTAAAGCTTCTTTATATCTTTGGGAATAAACAAAGTTTGGTACATTAGTGCTTCCTTTAACCTTGTTGAACTTCATTCTTCACCCTTAAGCTCTTTCTGTGCGAGATGTAGATGTTGCATCTGTTACACGAATTGTACATAGTTAGGAATATGGGATTCTATGTTTTCCGATTTAATCTTTGGCCTTATTGACTTAATATAAGTAGCGTAAACAAATATGATACATCAGCTTCCTTGTCTAGTAAATTACAAATTTGTTCTCTGGTTTCTGTTTCTGTGTAATTAGCCTGGCGCAATATGCGTCTTGTCTAGAGAGCATTGCTTTTGCACCATTCCCATCATCATCAGGATCTTTGGTTGGTTTAACATGGTTCTTCGAAATTGCAGTGGGTGCTGTTAATGATCAAACATGGAAGTTACTTGTTGTAGAGTCTGATATACCTGTACTGGTTGAATTTTGGGCTCCATGGTGTGGTCCATGCCGAATGATCCACCCGGTCATTGATGAACTAGCAAAGGAATATGCTGGCAAGCTTAAATTCTTCAAGCTAAACACGGATGAAAGCCCTTCCACGGCAACCGAATTGGGCATTCGAAGCATCCCAACTGTGATGATTTTCAAGAATGGAGAGAAGAAAGATGCAGTCATTGGTGCAGTTCCTAAATCAACACTAACCACCTGCATAGAAAAATTCTTGTAAAATGGTGCATATATCTTGTGAGAATCTTCCTGTTTCTATTTTCCCTCGCCTTTGATGTGGCAAAATTAATCTAGTAAACCTGAAATGCTCCTGTATAGTTGGGTGGCATTATGTTTCCCCATTAACATTATGTTGGTAGTTGAATGTTTCTGTTGAGTTAGTTTGTAATATTTGGGGTCTCAAAACTGAACAGGCATAGCTATTTGTGAAAGAGAGTGGCTTTTCAGAAAAGTCATCTCTAAAATTCTATAAATATAAGTAATCACCTGAAGTAGCGCAAGTTAATTTGCAGTCTACAAAGACTTCGTTTAATCCTGAAAGGAATTGCTTGTAAACCCCTGAAGACAATAGGGCAATATCGCTTAAGGACAGTGTGTTTGACATAACAAAGTTTTTCTTCTTCAATTTTGTTTCCTACTCTTCTAACATTTTCTCATGCATAGAAATTGACTGATTGTGTCTGTAAAGGCTTTAAAATGGCATCATCCAAGCTTTATTTTAAAGGAAGGTTTCTTCAGGCATTTGTTTTTGCACAACACATGCTAGGCATTTAACTTTGCATGTTTCTCACCTTGTTTAGTGCTAGCATCAAAATGGTCACAGCCAAAGCGCACACGCTATGTTTATTAGTAATCGCTGGCTTTATGAGATCAGTACTCGCTATTGAGGTTTTCTGGGCTGTTCAATACTTTGCTGACTGCTGAGGGCAAATTTTTGTTTACCGCAGTTCACGGCAGCAGATGTGTTCCTTGATGTATTAGTTTCGTTTTTTTTTAATGTTATTGTTATTTTATCACAATTTATATGTAGATATGATCATGAGAGAGTAGTGGTGTTGTGCATAAACTAGGATTTAAGCTGGATTTGTGCCGGTGTGACTTAGGGTGCTATTTCAAGATGCTAGTTTGATTGTTTATTGCTTTTGTTTCCATGTGTTTATGTGATCAGGTTTTAGCTTAATTTTGGAGTTCATATTTTTAAAGGAGAAAAGCAGATCAGAGTAAATCTGGATCTATTCCGTTTACTGAAGATAAGATTAGGTTGCCATCATTGACTATGATCTCTACGTAGTCCATGCATTTTAGTTTCATAAACACTCAAATTTTTTTTTTTTGAAAATAACTATCCAAATTTGTTTGGAAGAGTGCGAGCTTGGCAGGTTTGGAGTGGCTAATTGGGTTGTTTAATGTCATTTTTAACACAGCAAAAATGCCTGAAAAACTGAGGTAGAGTACAATGATTCCATTGTGCAAAAACAAAGATCATATTTAGAAATATAACAACTATAGGAGTATCAAATTGCTAAGTCATACTATAAAAGTTTGGAAGAGAGTGCTGGAGATGAGGGTGAGGAAGGATGTGTCCATTTTTGAGAACTAATTCGGATTCATGCCAAGACAATCGGCTGCGGAAGCCATTCATCTTGCAAGGAGATTAGTGGAGCAATATGTGGAGAGGAAGATGGACTTACATATTGTGTTAATTGACCTAGAAGAGGCATACAACAAAGTCCTAAGGGAGGTTTTGTAAAAATATTTGGTAGCTAGAGATGTACCGATAACATACACAAGGACGATTAAGGACATGTATGATGACTGATGAGATAAAACATCCTTAGAAGGGAATGAAAATTTTAAAGGAGCGATAATTTTGGTTAACTTTTGAGATACTTTAAGTATTTTTCAATTAAGTGGAACATCCTAGGGATGTAATGAAAGTTATTCTAAAACAATAAGGATGATTTTGGTTAAAAACTCCAGTATATAATACTATCTATTTTTTTCAATGTCAACTTTTTACCAAAATCTCTTACTTTTGACTCTATTGTCTCTCTGTAGAATTAATTTAGGTGCAACACATACCGTAACAACAAATGAATTTTCAAGCATTTAATTTGCAACTGCTTATTCTTTTTTCTTATGGTATTTAATAAGATTAGGTTCAATAAATCAAGTTCATTTATTCGTAGTAGCTATCTAATATTTTTTCCGTTCACTTTTAGTTGTCCACTTTATATTTTTTATGCCCCTTAAGAAATAAATAAAGTGTATAATTTATCATGATATCCATATTAATTGGTGTATAGTCTTAATGATTTGAAAAATAATTTGGAATGAGTAATTAATGCTAAGGATAAAATAGAAAAAATAATTTATTACGTGACAAGTAAAAATAAAAATTTATTTTTAAAATAAGTGACAACTAAAAATGAACGAAGGAAATAGTTATTATGGGGTCAACGACTAAACAGGCTATGCGAGTCAGCTTCAATGGAATGAAATAGAATTTGTAAAATCGTTTGCCGAACTATAAAAAATTGCGATGGGATAAGGTGACTTCAATATTAAGTAGAGATCTTGGATTCGAATCCTACGAGTAGAAAAGATCCAGATAGGGAGCAAATACACACTAGGGAAAAAATAAACCATTTGCCAATGCTGATGGAATTGATTTTGTGTTTCTTTTGGTTTGTACTGATTTTATGTTTTCTTTCCTTTTTTTTACGTAATTTTTAATCTAACCATATAGGCAGATATTTAGTCGAATTGTACCCGAAAAAAAATATAAAAATGATTTGAGTTCAAGTGATTGTTTTAGTGAAATGAACAACAACAACAAAAACAAAAACAAACCTAGTGCAATCACACATGTAGGGTCTAGGGAGGGCAGTATATACGCAGACCTTACCCCTATCTTATGAAGGAAGAGAGGTTGTTTTCAATAGACCCTCGACTCAAGAACAGTGACAAGGACACAATAAACCAATATTAACAATGGCAAGAAAATAAGATAAAAGAAACAAATAACACATCATGTAATAGAGAGAACTAGGAATACGAAGCTATAAGAGAATTGCGAAAACTACGGCAATAATGTCACATCATCTAATCAGTAAGGAACTCAGAATGGAAGAATACAAGACTAGTACTAGTACTACTACTACTACGACTAGAAGAGACTCTCGACTACCTATCAACCTACAACCCTAATCCTCGATCTCCACACCTCTCTATCGAAGGTTCATGTCCTCGGTAAGCTAAAGTAGAGCCATGTCCTGTCCAATCACCTCTCCCCAGTACTTTCTCTACCTCTACCTCTCATCTAACCCGCTATGATCAACCTCTCGTATCTCCTCACTGGGGCATCGATGTCTCTCCTCTTCACATGCCCGAACCATCTCAGCTTCGATTCCCGCAACTTATCTTCCACAGGAGCCACACCCACCTTATCCCTAATAACTTCATTCCTAATTTGGCCCTTCCTAGTATGTCCACACATCTATCTCAACATCCTCATCTCTGCTACTTTCATCTTCTAGATATGAGATTTCTTGATTGGCTAACACTCGGCTTCATACAACATAAGCCGCCTAACTACCACTTTGTAGAACTTGCCCGTAAGACTTGGTGGCACATTCCTTTCACACAAAACATCGGATGCAAGCCTTTATTTCATTCGCCCCGCTCCAACACGATGCGTAACATCTTCGCCAATCTCCCCATTACGGGTGGGCATCGGTCGATTTCGACCGTGAATGTTATCGGTTTGGCATATTGACCATCGGTTTATAAATATGCTAAGCCGATAAACGAACCGATAAGATATTATTTCTCGATTAATCGATTATCTATCTCGGTTCAGTTACCGGTTTACCCAATAAGATAACTCAATCTAGATTCTAGAGGAAAGAAATAATGAAGGATAATATGTATAGTATAAAAAATATGATAAAATTTCTTGACTGTTGTAACCCTTTCAAAGAATATGATAAACCTTGCAACAGTCTTTCTCTATATGTTGAATGACAAATTTGGGAGGGTTAAAATAGTAGATATAGAACTGGAAAAATTGGAAGATTTATACACCTAAGGGTAAAATCGTATTTTTATAAAAGTTATTGGGTTATCGGTTAAACCATTAACAAAAATAAAAAAATGGAGAACCGAACCGATAAACCTATAGTAAAATAACACTAAACCGTTACCAAACTGTTAACTCAATAAACTTATACTGATAGCCCAATAAGTTTTTTTTCGGTTCGGGCTATAGGTTTACCCGATATATGCCCATCCCTACTCCTCGTTCCCCTGAATAATAGACCCAAGATATTTGAAACTATCTCTCTTAGGGACGAATTATGTATCAAGCTTCACCTCTGCTTCTATTTCCTGCATCCCCATATGGAACTTGCACTCCAAATATTCAGTTTTGTCCAACTCAACTTGAAACCTTTTCACTCCAGGGTCTACCTCCACAGCTCCAGCCGATCGTTAACCTCGCATTCTCATCGATTAGCACAATGTCATTTGTAAATAACATACATCATGGCACCTCCCCCTGAATGTGGCGAGCCAACACGTCCATTGCCAGGGCAAATAAAAATAGGCTAAGAGATGAACCCTGATGTAAACCTATCATCACAAGAAAATAGTCTGAGTCTCCTCCCATAGTCCTCATCCAAGTTTTCGCTCCATCGTACATATTCTTAATCATACTAATGAACGCCACCGAGACTCCACTAACCTTCAGACATCTCCATAAAACTTCCCTCGGGACTTTATCGTAAGCTTTTTCTAAATCGATGAACACTATATGCAGGTCCCTCTTCCTCTCCCAATATTGTTGCACCAACTTCCTTACAAGATGAATGGCTTATGTGATCGAAAGAGCCAACATGAAACCAAACTGATTCTCTGAGGTAGACACATTCCTCTTCAGCCTCCTCTCCACCACTCTCTCCCACACTTTCATAGTGTGACTCAGTAGCTTGATTCCCCTGTAGTTTTTTTAATTTTGGATATCACCCTTGTTCTTGTACAACGGGACCATCAAAATCCACCTACATTCTTCAGGAATCTTCTTAGTCCTAAATATAACATTAACAATCCTACCCGTCCCACGACCTTCAAAAATTCTATCAGGATCTCGTCTGGCCCAGTTGCCTTACCTCTACTTATATTCCATATCACCTCCTCAATCTTAATACGCCTACAAAACCTAAAATTACATCGATTCTATGAGTTCTCCAACTAGCCAAGCACAATGTTCCTGTCCCCATCCTCGTTCAAGAATTTGTGGAATTATGACCGTCTCCTGCGCCTAATGCACGCCTCTTCCACCAATACCTTGCCATCCTTGTCTTTGACGCACCTCACTTGGTATAGGTCCCGTACCTTCCTCTCTCAAACCTTGGCTAACCTGAACAATCTTTTGTCATCGCCTCTGCCCCAAGTTCCTTATACATGCATTTGATGGGTTTTCAATGTCTTTGCCTTATGTTTTGATGATCCAACAAATTTACTGTCAAGAACCAGATAGGGAACCTGACACACTTGGGCTACATTGTAAGTCAACGAATTCCTGCTAAATGTGACTGCTATAGCTTCAGGAGATAGAGAACCAAACAAGGACCTGATACCCTTGTAGTTCCCTCATAGCAGTACGAGGTAAATTGGACACAACTGGAAGTGACGTGACTGCCTGCACTATTTCTACCTGCACTGCACTGTTTCCAGCGGTCACTTGTCCTTTGACCAACTAAAGCGCTTACATCATTCAAAGGATGTCATCAAGGTGTATCAACAAAGGATATTATATCAAAACATCACTTGAACACTTGGGAGTTCACTTCAAGCATTCAAGCCTTCTGCAAAACATTGAACTTAATTCTCAAGAGCTTGACGAACAAAGGTAAATGCTACTACGGACCAATTCCTAAATCTAGTATTTTGTTGTCCTTAGTTGAGTTGTAACTTTGTGATTGTTCTTATTGTGATTCCTAAATTGCTTAGCTAGAAGCACTGATTAGGAACCCCTTGTAAAACCATAAACTCTCTGAGTTTGTGTTGTGACTAGAGTTAGTCATAAGTTAATGTCTTTGTAACTAGAGAGTGACAAAGTGGCTTGTGGTAAGAGTATCACAAGTTAATTGAGTTGAAGTCTTTGTAATGGAGTCATTACAAAGTGGCTTGTAATAAGTGTTTACAAGTTAGTGAAGTTGAAAGCCTACAAGTGTAGGTCATGGTTTTTGTCCGCTTGAGTTGGGATTTTTCCACTTAAAAAATCCCGTGTCTTATTTACTTACTGTTTCATTAGCATTCTCAGTAAAAACTCATAGAGGACCAGGTACTCTATTGTTTGGTGGACTCATATAAATTAATAATTGGTATTAGAGCAGGTTCCTCCTATCAGGCTAACACCTAGGAAGGATCCGTATAGTTGCTCCACCAAATTTTGAAAAAGGTCAATCCATATACAGATCGCCCAGGTTCAATGGACAATACTATGGGTGGTGAAAAACAAGAATGCATGATTTTATCATGGCTGAGGATTCTGAGTTATGGGATGTCATATGTGACGGCCCTTACGTCCCAACACAGGTATTTGAAGAAATTCCATTCTCAATTCCAAAAACCAGAAAAGAATATACCGACGCAGACATGAAAGTTGTGGAGGAAAATTTTCGTGCCAAGAAGATTTTGGTATGTGGAATAGGACTTGATGAATATAATAGAATCTCTGCTTATGACACTGCTAAGGAAATATTGGAAGCTTTGCAAACAGCTCACGAGGGAACCACTCAAGTAAAATAACCTAAGATCGATATGCTCACTACCGAGTATGAACTCTTTAGGATGAAAGACGATGAATCTATTCAAGATATACACACAAGATTCACTTCCATCATAAATGAGTTACACACACTTGGTGAAACCATTCCTAGGAACAAGCTAGTGAGGAAAATCCTCAGTATCCTGCCTAGTTCTTGGGAAAGCAAGGTGAATGTTATTACTGAAGCAAAGGACCTGTAGGAGCTGACCATAGACGAGCTGGTTGGAAATCTAAAGACCTACGAGATGAAGAGGAGGATAGACAGTGAAAGAAGAGAACCAAAGAAAGAAAAGAACTAGGTACTCCAGGCTGATAGCAATGACTCAAGTGAGGAGGACTGTGATATGGCTTACTTAACCAAAAGATTTCAGAAGATGGTCAGAAGAAATGGAGGAATGCTAAAAAGGGGCAGCTCTAGCAAAACAAAGAACTATGATCTCTGTCATAAGTGTGGATAGCCTGGGCACTTCATCAAAGACTGTCCTCTCTTGAAGAAAGAGTTCTCCAAGTACAACCCTGAGAAAGCAGCTAAAAGGAACCCGGTTCCTGACAAGAACTTCAAAAGAAAGAGATCCGCTGACAATGTGGTGAAACAGGCTCTTGCAGCATGGGGAGACTCCTCTAGTGAGTCTGAAGATGAAACTGATATTGGTGATAGCTCCGTGATGGCAGTTGAAAGCGAGGAAAATGAATATGATTCAACTTTTGCTTTGATGGCCCAATCAGATGATGATGAAGACGATGACAACAGTAAGGTAAATTTCAGGGATGGTCAGAGAAATCTCAAATCCTACTCTCCTAAGAAACTTATGTCTTTAACTAACATATTGATTGATGCCTATCATAGTCTTGTGGAGGATAAGGATGCCTTGATCTTAGAACTAGGGAAGCTGAACAAACTAGAGATGATCTGGTAGTGTGTGTAGTGGATCTGAAGGAAACCATTTGTGAGTTGGAGAAAGAAAAAGATGTCTTAACCAAAAAGTTTGCCAACATAGAGCATAAAATAGATGGCTTAGTAGTGGTAGTTGTTGACCATAAGGAAACTATTGAGAATTTCAGTAAAGAAAATGAGGCCCTAGTAAAAAGAGTGACTGAAATTGAGGAAGAAAGAGGTGATCTCTTGGTAGTAGTTGCAGACCTGAGAGAAACAATAGAGGGACTAGGAACTAAGTCTAAACCCAAAAATACTGGAAAAGGAAAAGAGGTAGCCAGTGAGGAACACATTAGGCTTGAAAACGAGTTGAAAGCTGTGAGAACTAGGTTGTGGGTTGAAACTGAGAAAAACATGCATCTCCAAACTGAGTTGTGTGAGCACGTGATTTTTGCCCTATATATGAATTATTCCCAATTTTAAAACAAAAAGACTTTTCCTTATTTTTACAATTTTGGTAAATTTTGGTGTTATTTTCTGTTAATTGTTTGCATTTTATTTGTGCATGTTAATTCATATGAAAATACAAAAATACATTTGGCACTTGCATTTAGGATTTAACTTCATATTTTAGAATTAATTAGGGATTAATTTGTTTTTTAGAACAAAATATAAAGAAAACAACAAAAATAGTCCACTTTTGCATTTTTAATTGTTAATTGTTGAATTTGTCACAAAATAGATGTTAAACAATTTTAGTTTCATTTTGGAAATAAATTAGATTTCTATTTTAAACTTTGCATTTTTAGAAAATATAAATACAAAGTGAAATGAAAAATAAATAAAAGAAATACAAATGGAAAAAGAAAACAAATAGAAAAGGGGGCTGGTCTTAAAAGACCTGAATTTGGGCCAAATGGTTGAACCCAAAACAGAATTAACCTCCGAAAAACCCAGGCCCAACCCCAATACCCGGCCTTCCCCCTGGAATCCAAAACGACGCCGTTTGGACGTCATTTAATCTGGGCCATCAAATTTCCTTTGATCCAACAGTCACAATTGGCTTTTTTCTTTGTAATAAAAATGTCTGAATTTTTTGTATAACTCTAAAAATATTTATCCCTTCCTCGTACACCCCTCTATATCACCGGTATAACACCGTCGTATCTCCGCCGCCCTCCGCCCTAACGCCGGCGGTGGCGGAGCTCCAAATGACCCCAAATTTACACCACTGGTTCGCCTCGTTCCCCTCTTTCCATTCCCGTCATTGTTTCCCCTCGAATCTTGCCAGAGCTTGTCGAATATCCGTTGAAAGTTTTCCGACCAAGTCGTGACTTTGTCCAAACTGGCCCAAATTCGTACCATATATTCCCCTGACTTCCCTCATCGCTAATCCCTAACCAAAATCCCTCGAATCCGAATGGAATGAAACGAATTCCAAATCTAGGGTTGATTGAAGTCGATGCTTGTTTGGGGAGATTTTTGAAGTCGTTTGATGTTTGGTTGATGTTATATGCCCATTTCTGATGAAATAGGCAAATAACATCAACCGAAAATCAATCTCGACAAGGCGTCTGTATGAAGTCCAAATTTAGTAAGTTCCCTGGCTCAAGTTCGTTTTTGTTTCTTTTCTGCTTCTCTCATGATAGTATGAATCAATTACATGATGGTTTCATGTTCAGACGATTTTGAGCTTAGTTTTTAATTTCGTCATTCGTTTAAGCATAGTCCCATTCAAATGTTTTAGGTCTAGTTCTGATTGATCGTTCCTTAGTTGGATTGATTTGGTTCTCATAATTGTTAATCTCTAGGCTAGCTTCCATTATTTTTAATTTTTGTTTTGAGTTTTTGTGTTCGGATTAGGTGTTGGTTTCTGATTATTTGTTTTGATTTGCTTTAAGTCTTTAGTTTTGATTATCAAAATAAATCTCGTTCAGCAAGTCCTTAATCAATCTCGTTTGGGTTGTGTTTAACTCCAATCTGCTCTTAGTTTTATTTGGTTTGTTACTAGATGTGTTAATTAGTTTAATTCAGTTTTAGTTTAGGATAATCAATAATTTGTTCGAGTGTTCTATTAGAGATTGGTTATAGCTGATGGGGATTAACTATAGTTAATTTCTAAATCAAATAAAGGGTTTGTTTGGTTTGGTAATTTCAAAGGGGTTTCAGGGGTAGTTTAGGTAGGGAAAAGGGTAGTTTTATTAATAATAGTAATTCTAGAACTAAGGCAAGGGTAATACAGGCATTTTAAGGGTAGAAAAATCAGAATAGAACCCCCTAGGACTTTCTAGAAGGGGTTTTAAGTTGAAATTCACAAAAAATAGGTGTACTAACTTGAGAAACAAGTCAGTAAGTTAGGGACTAGTTAGTTAAAACCTGAAATAAAAGAGGGGGAAAAGGTGTGAAAGGGTCTAGAAGCTTCCCCCCCTGAAATTTGCCTATAAAAGGGCATGTTCATTACTTGATGAAGAAGTTGGAGGAGCCATAAAAATTCCCCCCAACTCTTCCACATATCTGAAATCAAATTTTGAAATTCAAATCAATAGAAGTAAGAGAAGTCCTACTTAGATCTGAGATTACCACAAAAAATCCAAAAACAAACACAAAATCCATAAAAATCCAAAAACATCTACTGTTACATTAGTTTTCATTCAATCTATTTCAAAATTCGAGTTCCTAGCTGCACCTGGGTTCAAGTTCGAGTTGGTTTTTGAATCTATTCAAGCTGTTTGGTTTGTTTTAGTTACTGAGGTTTAGGAAGTGTTCCTGGGTTTGATTTCAAGGTCGTTTGGTTTGGTTCAAGCTGTTTTCACTTGATCTGCTGGTTTCTGTTTGGTTTAACTTTGTCCTTCAACTGCTGAGTCTATTCTGGGCCTGTTTGTTCATCAATCTGCTGTGTTGCTGAATTACTGCATCCTGATTCCTTTACTCTTTCTTACTTGAATTCACACCTCAGGTACACATCTCGAACCTGGGCTTGATGTAGCTTCAAAGTTGAAAATGCAATAAAAACACTCGTTCATTTTCTCCTAGAAGTTATATTCGTTTGGATTGTGCTGTATTATTAGTTTAAATATGAGCTAAATGAACTCATTTAATGTAGTTCAATTGTTTAACGCAGCTTAATTCTAATTTGTATGTGCTTAGGCCATGGACTGTAATCAGAATTGCTTTGGATTGTAAAGAGACTGTCTAGTTACTGAACTTTAGTTAGTTAATAGCCTCAATAATGTCATTTTGTGATTAGTTTTATCGAAAGCTTTAGCAATATAATTAATTGTTTCTAGATCTGCATGTTGCAATTAAAGTATTTGAGTAGTGGAAACCTGTGTCTAATATAGTTGTTTAGCATAACCTCTTTAGTGTAATTTAATTAGACTTTTCTACCCTTATAATGGATGCTTTAACAATAGTTCTGTAATTAAGCTTTAGTAATAGCATTCCTTAATACACTTATCCAGTTGAAGTATGAGCAGTTAGATGTTTGTCACAGCATGGGTATTTTGAATCCTTTAGCTACTGTAGGCGTCCGTTATTGAAATTAAACAGTCTCGAATTTGGAAAGTAGTCATCTGCTCTATATTTTCATGAGTTAAAAACGGATGCACAGGCATGAACACATGGTAATCGTATGAGATTAGTCATTTTGAAATTAAGAACACATCAGTTACGGGGCCTTTAGTGATAATATTCCCGCTTGGGCCCAATGCTTTTCTGCACAAGGTCCACATCTGGATAGTATACATTTGTGGGCAAGACTAATTGGTTAAGGGCCAGATTTATGGCCCAAGGTATGGAACGCTTCATTTAGGCTATACTATTTAAGTTCAGCCCTTATTTGAATCTCATAGTAATGTCCATTGACTTGTTAATTGATTAGGCCTTTTAGAGACAAATAAAAATAGAAAAGTTATAGTCACTTTAGGATTGACTTTTAAATAAAATGTGAGACAAGCCTCGCCAAATAAAGGCAAATTGCGGGGCCCTCAATAACTGTTATATTAAAATACTTAGAATTCGGGAGGAGTTGTTTAGCAAATTTCACGGCTTTCCCTAAAATAATAAGGCGTTAGACTCTTTAGGCACGACTTTAATAAAATTACTTTCTTAAACTCGGGTGCGCATTTATGTGACCCAAATCCAAATCTCAACGGAGTCGAAATGTGTTGACAACCAAGGGTGCACTGGTGCGACGTGGTTCGAGACGCATTTTCACGACGTTGCAATTCTTATTAAAATAAAAATAAAAGCGGGTTATTAATAAAAGGCACATAAGTTAGAACATGTTTTTGAAATCAGATAAAATCAAATACAATAGTTGAGCGACCGTGCTAGAACCACGGAATCCGGGAATGCCTAACACCTTCTCCCGGGTTAACAGAATTGCTTACTCGGATTTTTGATTCGCGGACTGTTAACAGAGTCATATTTTTCCTCGGTTGGGATTCAACCGGTGACTTGGGACACCATTAATCTCCCAAGTGGCGACTCTGAAATTTTAAATAATAAATCCCGTTCCGATTGTCCTTTAATTGTAAAAACTCCTTTATGCCCTCGCAGGTGTAGCGGAAAAGGAGGTGTGACAGCTCTGGCAACTCTGCTGGGGAAACAAACCCAGAACTTTGGTTCAGGGTTCAGAATTCGAGCTCAGAATAATTGTTGTATTTGGTTATATATGATTTTTTTTTACATGTTTTCATGCTTAATGTGCTAAATGTTTACCGCTTTGATATTATCTGAACTATATATAAATTGTGCCGAAACCCTTCTCTTCTCACCTCTGGGGATGTGCTTACTGGTTGAGACTCCCTATTCTCTTAGTGTCAATGCCTTTAAATAAGAAAGAGACCGGACAAGTTACTAAGACGGATGGCCTTTTGGTTCCCGGTACGTAGCCCCGTCCTCTACTCGAGTTGTCCGCTCGGGTACACAGTCTAGAACATATACCCAGGTTTTGAACTTAGAATAACTTGACTCCATGCCGGATCCTTAATAGGAACGCTTATTTGCATTACGTGCATATGACTTAGGGGACTCAACACAGGGGTTGGATCCGTCTAGGACAGGTAACCGGAAATGAAACGACCACCATGATGCATTTTACGTATTGCATTTATTTATCTTGGGCCCGCATACTGATCGGCTTTTGAACGTCGAAAATTTTGTGAAATTTATAAAAAAGAGAAAAAAGAGAGAAATAACAGTGTAAAGAACTGATTGTTTAGTTTTAGAAAAATCGATGCCCAAATGCTGTCGAAACTCTGCCGAAATTTCGAAAAAAATGAAAAAATGGAAATATTTTGTTTTTAATAGTTTGTTTTACTAAAAGCAAAGGAAAAATATAAAAAGAGTCTTTTGGAAGTTGTTCGCAGAAAAAGAAAAAGAAAAAGAAGTCTTTATTTTAGAAAAGGAAAATGGTTTGTCTTGCCATGAAAAATGAAAATGAAAAAGAGTATTGCTTTTGAAAGTAGTTTTGTTATTTGCTTTTGAAATGCCAAAAATAAAAATGAAAAAGAGTCTTGTTTTAAAATAGTTCGTTAATTTTCCCGAACTACGCTGGTTTGATTCTCACTGGTTGTGAGATACATAGGCAACCCTCATCGGGTCCAACCACCCCTTTTGCAAAAATAGCCAAAAATACCAAAATTTTAGTTTTTATCCAATAAGTCGGGTGACACCATTCTTGTTGAAAAATAAGCCGAATGTACCCAAAAGGGCGCCGGAAGGCTGTTTTTGCAAGAACGACCACCCTGAGGCATTTTAAATCGGTTTGCGGGCATAGCCTTAAAATCTCCCTTTCAGAAGTGCTGAAAGGCCGTATTTGCAAAGCTGAGTCTTTGTTTTCTTAAACAAAGGTTTTGAAAAATAGCCACTTTGCTATTTAAGTCAAATTAAGCCATTACATGGCCAGGTTTCTTTAAATAGCCTACAATTGACATTAAAACCTTATCAGTCTTGCGCAGACCCATGGCGATGCCGAGTGATGCCTCACGGGCCCCAGGATGTAAAGCTTTGATGTACTCCTGATCTAGTTTTAATCATCGAGTTTGTATCTTGTTATTTTGAGTCTGATTTTGTAGTTTTCCTTCAAGAAAAACAATTTAAAACAAAAACAAAAAAACAAAAAACAACAAAAGTTTGCATTCAATTTGCAAGAACTACGCTCGGTTTGATTTATACGGGGTCATGATACGTAGGCAATCCACGTAGGATTCGACCATAACCAAAAGAAAAAGAAAAAAAAGAGAAAAGAAAAAGAGGAAAAACCACAAAAAAGCAAAAAGAAAGAAATTAGCGGAAAAAAAAGAAAGGAAAGAAAAATCAATATGCTAAATGCCCTAACGCTAACATGGTGGCTTCATTTTTGTCATTCCAGAAAGGTGGTTGATTTGTGGTTTTAAAGCGGTAATTCATCGTTACAACACAAGGACAAAAGGCGATGGAAAACAACAATAGAACTGAGTTGGTTAGTACCGGTACCTGACAACAGGTGGATAAACGGGATGATGGGTTGGTTGAAGAGGTGCGGATGTTGAGACAACACATGTCAGACATGTATCAAGCCTGGATGACTGGGAAGGCACTACTCCCGCCACCACCAATTTCTCCTGTCATATCCACTACCCCCAACAAAGAATACCCACTCAAAGCTTGTGATGTCCAATATTACCCCTCAAAAATCACCCACAAGGTTCTTGATTCATACAGGAGGAGCCCTCGGGATGAGCTTCATGCTGGATGTGAAATGGTTAAAGGAAAAGTATGGCGAGATAAAATATTCATGAAGCTGAAAGGCGTAGAACAATCCTTAAAGAACTTACAAGGAATGGGAGACCATGGTAACATGTCTTACAAAGAATCGTCTGTGTTCCCTGATGTTCGCCTGTCTGCGGGGTTCAAAGTGCCAAAATTTAACCTGTATGATGGGAGTGGAGATCCGGTAGCCCACCTGAAGGTCTATTGCAATGAAATGGGAAGTGCTGAGGAGAACGATGACTTATTGATGGCATACTTCAGTAAGAGCTTGACTGGGGCAGCTTTAGAATGGCATAGTCGTCACGATGTCGGCAAGTGGCCTACATTGGGTGACATGGCTCAAGATTTTTTGCGATATTTTCAGTACAATAAAGACATTATCCCAAATTGCCCCTCCTTATCTCAAATTGTGGAGCTGGGAGATAGGTTTAGGGTTGCACACGTTTGGCAAGAACGATTACCGGACCCTGTCGTGGGCGAGGCTCAGCAATACCTTTTATATCAATGGCATCATGAAGGGATGATTGTGGTCCAGGACAATGCCACCCAGAATATTGCAAAGAATACTTTACCCGCACATGATGGTGTGCATTTTGTGGGGAAGATCTATGGTGACAGGGAGTATGCGAATCCTCTAGGAAACTTGTTGAACGAAGTCAATGACATTGAAATTTGTGAAGGTCCCAACAATCTTGATGTGCAATCCAGTGGCTAAGATGTCGCGCTTGGCAATTGTAAAGACGCTCCATTTCTTGATCAGCTAGAGTGGAGTTTTGGTGGTTTATTTTGGTGTCATTTCTCTAGTCTGGGTTATTTCAGGGTTGTAATCCGGACATTGTCTTATGATTCAAACCCTTCTATACTTTCACTTTTGCTTTGTTTAGTCATAATAACTTGTTTAGTGCCGTCTAGGTTTGTTCAAGGGTTGTAACTAGTTTCGTTTGCTTGTGTTGTTGTCTAAACCCTTCCACTGTCAGTCTAATGCAATTCTTTGTATCGCGCCATTTCCAGTTCATTTTATTTCCTTCTCCTTTTACAATTCTTTTCATGATGGCTTTGGTGATATGACATGCACGCATAATTCTCAGCCTGGTTTGTAAATGTCAGTTTAATAATGAAGCAATGAAACAATGTTCGAGGGAAATAAGTAAAAGCATTCTGAGAGCACTTCGAGCCCAAACTAAGTGAAACTGGGGGCAAATAGAACATAAAGAAATACTGTTGAAATGCATCATGCCGCATCGGTTTGAAGACAAGGCAAGTTTGCCCCAAGTCTACAGGGACCGTTCTGGTACCGAGATTGTTGTCCAATGGTGTTAGGTAATTGACAAATACAGAAGGCAAATATGTGAGTCACTCAAACGATGTTATGTGTGTTTTCCTCAGCATTGTTTAACTGCGTAGTTTGCATTTGGCATGTTTGGGAGATTGGAATGACGAAGGCATTTTATTCTGCTACCCAAACACTTTATCCTTTATTACCCCTTTGAGGCTCGATTATTTTCTTGCATACCCCTCTTTCGGAATCAATAATAATATTTGCAAGCTCGAATGGGGAAGTAAGTGAGGAATTAAGAGAAAAAAATAGTGAAAGAAAAGAAGAGAAAAGAAAAGAAAAGCAAAAGAGAAAAGAAAAAGAAAGAAAAGAAAAAAGAAGAAAAGAAGAGAAAAGAAAAGAAAAAAAAAAGAAAAGAAGAAAAGGAAAAGAAAAGAAAGGAAAAGAAAGAAAAGAAAAGTGGAAGAAGGAAAGATCGCAACAACAAATGTAATCACCTGAACTACGTTTGACTTGATCCCGAAAGGGTACGTAGGCAGCCTCTCTCTGAGGTTCAGTCACACCAAAACAAAAAATCCCCAAGAAGGAAACTGGGGCAGAAGTTGGGGTTTTTGTGAGAAATCTAATTCCGAAAGTTGTAATTTTGAACCCGTGTTGAATTGTTTTGAGCCTTGATATCCTTCTTTGTAGCCCTATCCAAAAGCCTGCATTACGGACCAAAGAAAGACCTTCTGATCAGTCTTCAAGAGATGCCGAGTCAAGCGAGTAGAGGTGAACCATGTCAAGGGGCCACATTTCGGTGCAAGAAGCAAACACTCCGGTACAAGAAGAAAAATAATGAAAATGAAAGACTCTTGTTGATGAGAACCACCATGGATAACTCAAGGCAATGAAAGATGAGAGAAATCAAAATGAGAGAGTCTTATTGGTGAAAACCTTCATGGGCACCATAAGGCGACAGTGAGTTGAGAGAAAAATCAAAATGAGAGAGGCTTGATGGTGAAAACCCTACGGGTACCACAAGTCAACTAAGGACCAGATCGGGCAAGCAGAGCATTGAAGCCCAGTTTCACGGCGAAAAAGTGCAACAAGAGCTGAACATCAGATTTGCTAAATAGAGTAGGCTACAGATGCATGTCAAGGTCGCTAGAGTCGGTATCCACATCCGATGGGTCACTACTCTGTAGGTTTCTTATTAGGAATCGCCTTTTTCCATTATCCTTTACTCTATTCCTCCCACCTTGTTTTACTCCTACCTCCTGGGTCTATTGTTCAAAACAAATGAGAAATGACTTCAAATCTGCCACCAGTTTTCCAATTGCACAAAATGGGATTTGGTTAACACATCAAAATATCATACGTCAGGAAAGAACAGAAAGCACACTGAGTGGGTAACAGTCAACATGCTTTGGGGATCCTTGTGAAATACAAACGCTTGGTATATATCAATTCACGAACAATGCAATAGATGAAGGGTGAGGATGAATAGATCAAAAGAATTTCCTGTGATAGGATGGACAAAGGGTGGTAAACCAGTGATGAGCAAGACTTTCCAAGAAAAATCAAAGTTAACATGGAAAATAAGGGAACTGTAGACCTCGAGAACCGGACCAGGAGTTAAGTCAAGAAAGAACAACATACATCTTGAGTGGGTGGCAATTGACATGCTTTGGGTGAAATACAAGGGTTTGGTACGTATCAATTCAAGAACAATGCAATAAATGGAGGGTGTTAGGTGAACAAATCAAAGGCATTTTCGGTGAAACACGAAAGGTTTGGTACATATCAATTCATGAACAATGAAACAAGATGGAGGGTGTTTGGTGAATGGATCAGAGATATTCTCTGCGTCAAGAGTAACAAAGAAAATGGTTGGTCAATAAAACAAGCAAGGTCTTCGGGGGGGAGTCAGCTATCATGGCAAATGAAGGAATAACAAATCTCAAGGCCAAAGCCAGTGAGTGTGCGCACTGAGTTGGTAGCAATCATTATGCTTGGGATTCCGTATGAAACATAATGGTTTGGTAAATGTTGGTATGAGCGGTGCAATAAATAGAGAGTATTGGGTCTGAACGAGAAGAGGTATTCTCTGGGTTAAGGTTTACAAAGAAAGTGGTTAGTCAATGAATGAGCAAGGTTGTCGAATGGTGAGTGAAGGAACAACCAACTCAAGGCCGAAGCCAATGGTTAAGTCAAGAAAGAACATCATATACACGAAGCGGGGACAATAGACATGCTTTGGGATTCATACGAGACATGAGGATTTAGGGAGATGACAATTCATGAAATGCAACAAATGGAGGATGTTGGGCCACCTTCAAAGTTCAAGGCCACAAACCAACCACCACGTTTTAAACTAACAAGATTTTTTCTTTGAAATAGGGGTAGAAGCTTCGGAGAAACCTTCCGTAAGGAAATGCAGGACCCAAACAGGTATGACTAGAAATTCTCAGGACCCTCCTGGAAAATGGGACTTAGTTTGAATTTCAAAACAATCATGAGAAACATAACTTGGCATAAAAGGAATATAAGTTCGTTCTAAAGTTTGCATGTTTAAGATAGGATCCAATTAAGAGTTTTCAGGACCCTCCTGGATAATGGGACGTAGTTTTAAGGTCAGTCTAAATAACAAGATATAGTAGAAGTCGTACCTTTAATAGATATAATTTAGGTTAAAATTGTCTTTTAACTAGAAGTTGTCAGGACCCTCCTGGATAATGGGGAGTAGTTAAGACCTCTTTGATAACAATGTAGTGGAAGTAATACCTTTGAAAGATATAACTTAGGTTCATAATTGCTAGGAGTTGTCAGGACCTCCCTGGATAATAGGACTTAGCTTTCAGATTCTTATAATAGTTGGTAAAATAGTTCAGTTTCAAATTCTTATAATAGTTAGTAAAATAATTCAATTTAACACTCACCCATGTGCCCAACCATCAAACTGGGGCAGCAAATTTTCTTTATTTGTCTATTTTGTTGCAGTCAGGATCCCACCCGGAGAACAAGGGAATACTTTTCAAGTTCAGCAAGCAGGAGCCCACCTGGAGAATAAGGGAATACTATTTCATGTTTCAGCAGTCAGGCGCCCACCTGGAGAACAAGGGAAGTACAATTCAAATTTTTAACTTTCAATTTGATAACATGCTGTACCCATCTACCAAACTGGGGCAGAAAATTTTCTTTGTTTTTGTTGCAATCAGGAGCCCACCTGTAGAACAAGGGAATACTTTTCAAGATCAGCAATCAGGATCCCACCTGGAGAATAAGGGAATACTTTTCAAAGTCAGCAAGCAGGATCCCACCTGAAGAATAAGGGAATATCTTTCAAATTCAGCAAGCAGGAGCCCACCTGAAGAATAAGGAAATATCTTTCAAAATTAGCAAGCAGGAACCCACCTGGAAAACAAGGGAATATCTTTCAAAATCAGCAAGCAGGAGCCCACCTGGAGAACAAGGGAATATCTTGCAAAATTTAGCAAGCAGGAACCCACCTGGATAACAAGGGAATATCTTGCAAAATTTAGCAAGCAGGAGCCCACCTGGAGAACAAGGGAATATCTTTCAAAAATTCAGCAAGCAGGATCCCACCTGGAGAACAAGGCAATCCATTTCAAAGTTCAGCAATCAGGTACCCACCTGGAGAACAAGGGAATCCATTTCAAGTTACAGCAGTCAGGAGCCCACCTGGAGAACAAGGGAATCCATTTCAAGTTTCAGCAGTCAGGCACCCACCTGGAAAACAAGGGAAGCATAATCCAAATTTTAGCGTTTAATTTTAATATCTGATAACATGATGTGCCCAGTCACCAAACTAGGGCAAAAAAATTTCTTTGTTTGTCTATTTTGTTGCAATCAGGAGCCCACCTGGAGAACAAGGGAATACTTTTCAAGCATCGCAGTCAGGAGCCCACCTGGAGAACAAGGAAATACCTTTCAAGCATCGCAGTCAGGAGCCCACCTGGAAAATAAGGGAATACCTTTTCAAGCACCGCAAGCAGGAGCCCAACTGGAGAACAAGGGAATACCTTTTCAAGCATCGCAAGCAGGAGCCTACCTGAAAAATGGACACGTATTTCAAATTGCAACAGTCAAGCATCATCAAGAGGAATGGCAAAACATCGCCAAGGCAACAACAAGAATCCCATTGGAAGAACACAAGATACAAGTTCAAAGCAATACAAGAGCAAGTTTGAAGACATAGATAGGATCTTTTGTAAATTCACAGATCATAGCTTAGGCTAGCTTCTTTTGTTTTACCACGGTGTAATAAGGAGGTCAGCGAGCAGTAGCAGCAGCAACAACAGTGAAATCACAGCTCCTGGTAGTCCCAACTACCAAACCTTCCAGAACTACACTGACCTAATTCCTGTTTAGCCCAGGATATGTAGACAACCTCTGAAGCAAGGTTCGGTCAGCTCTTTCAAAAATGCTTCACACGGAATATGCGAACGGGCAAAAATCGCTCATTTCCGCTCACTTATCTTTGCACGAAAACTCTTCGTATTTCCAAGCAAAGAGGGGCAGTTGTGAGCACGTGATTTTTGCCCTATATATGAATTATTCCCAAATTTCAAACAAAAAAAGACTTTTCCTAATTTTTACAATTTTGGTGAATTTTGGTGTTATTTTCTGTTAATTGTTTGCATTTTATTTGTGCATATTAATTAATATGAAAATACAAAAATACATTTGGCACTTGCATTTAGGATTTAACTTCATATTTTAGGATTAATTAGGGATTAATTTGTTTTTAGAACAAAATATAAAGAAAATAATAAAAATAGTCCACTTTTGTATTTTTAATTGTTAATTGTTGAATTTGTCACAAAATAGATGTTAAACAATTTTAGTTTTATTTTGGAAATAAATTAGGTTTCTATTTTAAACTTTGCATTTTTAGAAAATATAAATACAAAGTGAAATAAAAAATAAATAAAAGAAATACAAATGGAAAAAGAAAACAAATAAAAAAGGGGGCTGGTCTTAAAAGACCCGAATTTGGGCCAAATGGTTGCCCAAAGCAGAATTAACCTTTGAAAAACCCAGGCCCAACCCCAATACCCGGCTTGCCCCATGGAATCCAAAACGACGCCGTTTGGACGTCATTTAATCTGGGCCATCAAATTTCCTTTGATCCAACAGTCACAATTGGCTTTTTTCTTTGTAATAAAAATGTCCGAATTTTTTGTATAACCCTAAAAACATTTATCCCTTCCTTGTACACCCTTCTATATCACCAGTATAACACCGTCGTATCTCCGCCGCCCTTCGCCCTAACGCCGGCGACGGCGGAGCTCCAAATGATTACACCGTTGGTTCGCCTCGTTCCCCTCTTTCCATTCCCGCCATTGTTTCCCCTCGAATCTTGCTGGAGCTTGTCGAATATCTGTTGAAAGTTTTCCAACCAAGTCGTGACTTTGTCCAAACTGGCCCTGACCTCCCTCATCACTAATCCCTAACCAAAATCCCTCGAATCCGAATGGAATGAAACGAATTCCAAATCTAGGGTTGATTGAAGTCGATGCCTGTTTGGGGAGATTTTTGAAGTCGTTTGATGTTTGGTTGATGTTATATGCCCATTTCTGATGAAATAGGCAAATAACATCAACCGGAAATCAATCTCGACAAGGCGTCCGTATGAAGTCCAAATTTAGTAAGTTCCCTGGCTCAAGTTCATTTCTGTTTCTTTTCTGCTTCTCTCATGATAGTATGAATCAATTACATGATGGTTTCATGTTTAGACGATTTTGAGCTTAGTTTTTAATTTCGTCATTCGTTTAAGCATAGTCCCATTGATTTGCTTTAAGTCTTTAGTTTTGATTATCAAAATAAATCTCGTTCAGCAAGTTCTTAATCAATCTCGTTTGGGTTGTGTTTAACTCCAATCTGTTCTTAGTTTTATTTGGTTTGTTACTAGCTGTTTTAATTAGTTTAATTCAGTTTTAGTTTAGGATAATCAATAATTTGTTCGAGTGTTTTGTTAGAGATTGGTTATAGCTGATGGGGGTTAACTATAGTTAATTTCTAAATCAAATAAAGGGTTTGTTTGGTTTGGTAATTTCAAAGGGGTTTCAGGGGTAGTTTAGGCAGGGAAAAGGGTAGTTTATTAATAATAGTAATTCCAGAACTAAGGCAAGGGTAATACATGCATTTTAAGGGTAGGAAAATCAGGATAGAACCCCCTAGGACTTTCTAGAAGGGGTTTTAAGTTGAAATTCACAAAAAAAATAGGTGTACTAACTTGAGAAACAAGTCAGTAAGTTAGGGACTAGTTAGTTAAAACCTGAAATAAAAGAGGGGGAAAAAGTGTGAAAGGGTCTAGAAGCCCCCCCCCTGAAATTTGCCTATAAAAGGGCATGTTCATTACTTGATGAAGAAGTTGGGGGAGCCATAAAAATTCCCCCCAAAACCTCTTCCACATATCTGAAATCAAAATTTGAAATTCAAATAAATAGAAGTAAGAGAAATCCTCCTTAGATCTGAGATTACCACAAAAAATCCAAAAACAAACACAAAATCAATAAAAATCCAAAAAAATCTACTGTTACATTAGTTTTCATTCAATCTATTTCAGAATTCGAGTTCCTAGCTGCCCCTGGGTTCAAGTTCGAGTTGGTTTTTGAATCTATTCAAGCTGTTTGGTTTGTTTTAGTTACTGAGGTTCAGGAAGTGTTCCTAGGTTTGATTTCAAGGTCGTTTGGTTTGGTTCAAGCTGTTTTCACTTGATCTGTTGGTTTCCGTTTGGTTTAACTTTGTCCTTCAACTGCTAAATCTATTCTAGGCCTGTTTGTTCATCAATCTGCTATGTTGCTGAATTACTGCATCCTGATTCCTTTACTCTTTCTTACTTGAATTCACACCTCAGGTACACATCTCGAACCTGGGCTTGATGTAGCTTCAAAGTTGAAAATGCAATAAAAACACTCGTTCATTTGCTCCTGAAAGTTATATTCGTTTGGATTGTGCTATATTATTAGTCTAAATGTGAGCTAAATGAACTCATTTAACGTAGTTCAATTGTTTAATGCAGCTTAATTCTAATTTGTATGTGCCTAGGCCATGGTTTGTAATCAGAATTGTTTTGGATTGTAAAGAGACTGTCTAGTTACTGAACTTTAGTTAGTTAATAGCCTCAATAATGTCATTTTGTGATTAGTTTTATCGAAAGCTTTAGCAATAGAATTAATTATTTCTAGATATGCATGTTGCAATTAAAACATTTGAGTAATGGAAACCTGTGTCCAATATAGTTGTTTAGCATAGCCTTTTTAGTGTAATTTAATTAGACTTTTCTACCCTTATAATGGATGATTTAACAATAGTTCTGTAATTAAGCTTTAGTAATAGTATTCCTTAATACACTTATCCAGTTGAAGTATGAGCAGTTAGATATTTGTCACAACATGGGTATTTTGAATCCTTCAGCTACTGTAGGCGTCCGTTATTGAAATTAAACAGTCTCGAATTTGGAAAGTAGTCATCTGCTCTATATTTTCATGAGTTAAAAACGGATGTCCAGGCATGAACACAGAGTAATCGTATGAGATTAGTCATTTTGAAATTAAGAACACATCAGTTATGGGGCCTTTAGTGATAATATTCCCGCCTGGGCCCAATGCTTTTCTGCACAAGGTCCACATCTGGATAGTATACATTTGTGGGCAAGACTAATTGGTTAAGGGCCAGCTTTATGGCCCAAGGTATGGAACGCTGCATTTAGGCTATACTATTTAAGATCAGCCCTTATTTGAATCTCATAGTAATGTCCATTGACTTGTTAATTGATTAGGCCTTTTAGAGACAAATAAAAATAGAAAAATTATAGTCACTTTAGGATTGACTTTTAAATAAAATGTGAGACGAGCCTTGCCAAATAAAGGCAAATTGCGGGGCCCTCAATAACTGTTATATTAAAATACTTAGAATTCGGGAGGAGTCGTTTAGAAAATTTCACGGCCTTCCCCAAAATAATAAGGCGTTAGACTCTTTAGGCACGACTTTAATAAAATTACCTTCTTAAACTCGGGTGCGCATTTATGTGACCCAAATCCAAATCTCAACAGAATCGAAATGTGTTGACAACCAGGGGTGCACTGGTGCGACGTGGTTCGAGACGCATTTTCACGACGTTGCAATTCTTATTAAAATAAAAATAAAAATGGGTTATTAATAAAAGGCACATAAGTTAGAACATGTTTTTGAAATCAGATAAAATCAAATACAACAGTTGAGCGACCGTGCTAGAACCACAAAATTCGAGAATGCCTAACACCTTCTCCCGGGTTAACAGAATTCCTTACTCGGATTTCTGATTCGCGAACTGTTAACAGAGTCATATTTTTCCTCGGTTCGGGATTCAACCGGTGACTTGGGACACCATTAATCTCCCAAGTGGCGACTCTAAAATTTTAAATAATAAATCTCGTACCGATTATCCTTTAATTGGAAAAACTCCTTTGTGCTCTCGCAGGTGTAGAGAAAAAGGAGGTGTGACAAGCTGGAAAGAGTAAAAAATGATCTTGAAAAGTCCCTAAAGTGGACTTGGTCCTCAGAATCTATCACTGCCATGCACGCTAATAATGGTGAAAATAGGCAGGGAATAGGGTTCCAAAGGGAGAAAACTTCTTACAACACAAATATCAAGTATGTGACTATACCAGAAAATTAGATGTGTACCCATTGTGGGAACAATGGATATTTCAAGGAAATTTTCTAAGCCAGGGTTCAGTCTATTCAGAAAAACAAAGTGTTTGCTGAAAATGTAACTACTAAAAAGAGAGCAGGTTCCATATTAGGTCTCCTGTGAATCAAACTATGTATAAAGGCATTATTAGGTCTCTTCTCTATCTCATTACTAGCAGACCTCATATTGTCTTCAGTGTGGGGTTATGTAAAAACTTTCAATCAAATCCCAGGAAATCTCATTTGAAGGCTGACAAAAGAATTTTGAGATACCTTAAGGGAACAGGGGACCTGGTCCTTTATTACCCCTCAAGTGACAGTTTTAATCTCATTGGATATGCTGATGATGACGGAAAAGCACTTATGGAATGGCTCACTTCCTAGGTTCATATCTCATCTCTTGGGGCACAAAGAAGCAAAACTCAGTGGCTCTTTCAACAGCTGAAGTAGAATATGTAGCTGTAGCATCTTGCTGTGCTAAACTCCTATGGATTAAGCAGCAACTGGAGTATTTTGGGGTACTTACTGAGAGTGTAACCTTTCTATGTGATAAAACCAGTGCACTCAACATGGCCAAGAATCCAATTCAACATAAAAGGACCAAGCATATTGATGTGAGGCATCACTTTCTGAGGGACAATGTGGAGAAAGGGTTGATCTGTATGAAGTTCTACAGATCAGAAGACCAAAATGCATATATCTTTACCAAAGCATTGAGTAGGGAACATTTTGAAAGAAACAGGGTGAAGCTGGGGCTTTTGAAGCCCTATTGAGACCTTGATTCCTCATCATTTGGCTATGAAAATCACCTTCAGGTAAAACTAGCTAATGTGTTTTCTGGCCAAGTCTAACTCACTTCAATACTGTTGCAGGTAAACACACATGATGATATAGAAGCTGTAGGTGCAGTGCATGGATGATAAAAGATGATTGATATTTTCATATAACAGGTCAAGAACTTGGTTCTTGTACCAAAGGTTAGTAGTTCTGTGCATTCTTTAATACACGTCTTGAAAAGGTATAAAAATCAACTACCATGTCATCCACCTTTTCATACCCTACTATCATGTCTCTTCATTTTAAATTGTTCTATCTCCCTCTTAAACGTTGCACTTCTCCACGCACAACCTCCACTTTAGAACCGGTAATCTCTCTGTTCATAATTATCTATTCTTAATAAAACCCCTATCCTTTCTCCACAAACCATATGTCCTCCATTAGAACTTCTCCAAAGCACCTTCACTCTATCTTTTCAATGGCTGATACAAACTCCGACATCCCTGCCTCAATCATCTCTAATACTGAAAAACCTATGGAGTCCTCTGTCCCCACTGACTCTTCTATAACAACTCCTTCTCTCCCCGATGAAATCATACCGAACCCAAATTCCCCGTGCATCCCAGAAACCCTTAAAATTGTTGATTCGTCCTCGCTATCTGAGGTTCCCACTGATCAAAGAAAAAATGGAGAACAAGGTCAAAGTCCTGAGGTCGTAGAGGGTTCCGCTATTGTTGCTGCAGATTCTGTGGTAGTAGTGGTGCCGATTGAGGAAGAAAATATCGTAACCATCTTTGTGGTACCTGCTGATGGTGTCCTGCATGAGATAATTTCTTAGAGAAACGAGGTACAGGGTATAGGGAAGAAGGAGCCATAATGACTGTTGAGGGCTTTGCACTAGCACAAACTACTAGGCCCTCACATGAGGAACATGACCCCTCTCTGAAATATCCATGTAAGGTTTCTCCTTCCCAGGCCAGTTCTGCTTCTGCATTTGCTGTTACGCCCTTGTATATTCAAGCTCCTAAGATGAGGTCTAGCGATGAGAAGGATTTAGACAACCTGGCTCTTGATGCGTTAATAGTCAAGCGAAGGGTGGTATCCACTCTTGAGTCTTCCACTAAGCGACCTACTACTAGGTTGCAAGCAAAGGTAGCCTACGACTCTGCCCTTCAAAAGAGCAGAAAAAGTAGTAAAAAGCAAAGGAGGAGGTTGGTGAAAGATAATGTGCCAGTGTATGTTAAAGTTGTCCCTGTGGTAGAAGTGGAAGAGGAAACACCGGAGGAACCTGGTTCCTTAGTGAGGCAGTCCTAGAAAGAGAATCAGCCTGCTTCAGTGGAGAGAGTTTCAACCCCCAGTTCCAAGTTGAAGGATGTTGAGAATGAGCCCTTAATTTCTGATGAGGATATGTTAGTCAAGTCTAAGGGAAAAGAGAAATCAAGTGGTGGGAAATCTGGAAAACGAAAGTCTGAAACTGTTAAGGAACTTGGTTCTATGAAAAATCTGAGGAGTGAAAGTAGTTCTGCTTCAGAACGCTTAAGACACCAAAAGGTTCTAGTGGGTCGTACTTTTGACCTAGCAATCTCTAATATGGCTGGTATACAACAAGTTCTTGAGTTGGTTGAGGCTCAATGATGAGTGCATCTATTCCAAATAGATGCACCTAAGGTGTATGAGGATGAGGTTCAAAGCTTCTTTGATAGCCTCTTTCCTGTTGATACCGACCATATTTGTGCTTTGGTGAATGGAGAAGATATCGTGTTCGATGTGAGTCTTCTTGGGGATATTCTTAACGTCCCTACAGTTGGTATGTCTGGTGTGAAAGATGCATGTGGATCTAACTTCTGAAATGTTGTGATAAAGGATAATTCGAACCAAAAGGGGAACCAGATTCACAAGAAGGCATTGCTCCCATTTATCAGTTGCTCTTTGAACTGGTGAACAAAGTTTTGTTATCTCGTGTTGATAGGAGGTCTATGACTTCTACATTTGATATGTTTCTAATGGAACAACTAGATGGATTCAACCATGTGAACTTGCCTGTTATCACGATCGAACATATGCAGAAGGTAGAAACCTTCAAAGATGGCGATCATGGTCTTCCATACGGGTTTCTACTTACTCAAGTGTTCAAATTTTTTAAAGTGCCACTGGGGAAAAGTAAGGCAGGAACCAAGAGGCAGACTTTCTCACAGACAACATTGGAATAATGTGAGTGTATAGAGAAGAATGGGGGGTTATGTAGTATATCAACCATATCACATCTCATTAATGCTCAAAATAACGCAACTTAGGAGATTCGAAGGTTGAAAACCAGGAATGCTATCCTGGAAGGTCAGCAAGCCCAAGGGGCTCTGACATCAAATGATGAAGCGGCTCGTTTGACATACGAGAATGCTGATCTCAGGGCACAAGTGGAGAACCTGAAAGCAGAACTGCTCAATGAGCAAAAGTCAGCCAATGCCCGAATAGACTTAGTTGTCCAAACTCTTGCTGCAGCTTCCAAGCCCTATACTCCTAGTGCCCCCTAAGTACCCCTTTAGTGACCAGTTTCTAGATTGTCTCTTTTAAGTTTTTTTTCTTGGTGGCAGATGTTTTGTTTCTTTTTTTGATGTGATTGGGATGTAATAATACTGCTCCCGTCTTTATCAGTCCAATTTTGCCTTTGCTTTTAAGCAAAGGCATATGTTTTTATATATATAAAATTTATCCTATTTTATTATCTCATTGCTTAAATTTTCTGCTTCTCTTCTCTATCATGTTGTGTGCATATATGTGGCATGAGTTAGCTAGGCTAGACTTCTTTATGTTGTTTGACTGCTTGTGTCTTTTTAATGATTCCAAAAGGGGGAAGTATAATTTGAATCAATGATCTGATTAAGGGGAAAGCATAAAGTCAGGGGAACTTGTGAAGCTCCTGTTACTTTATCTGGTTCTCTTTGCTCTAAATACATGTTGTCAATGTCTAAGTTTGTCATAATCAAAAAGAGGGAAATTGATGGGTTTTCAATGTCTTTGTCTTACGTTTTGATGATATAACAAACTTACTGTCAAGAACCAGATAGGGAACCTGACACACTTGGGCTACATTGCAAGCCAATGAATTCCAGCTAAATGTGAACTATTATAGCTTCAGGAGATAGAGAACCAAACAAGGACATGATACCCTTGTGGTTTTCTCATAGCAGTACGAGGTAAATTGGACACAACTGGAAGCGACGTGACTGCCTGCACTATTTTTGCCAGCACTGCACTGTTTCCAGCGGTCATTTGTCCTTTGACCAACTAAAATGCTTAAATCATTCAAGTTATGTCATCAAGGTGTATCAACAAAGGAGATTGTATCAAAATATTACTTGAACACTTGAGAATTCACTTCAAGCATTCAAGCCTTCTGCAAAACAGTGAACTTAATTCTCAAGATCTTGAAGAACAAAGTTAAACGCTACTACGGACCAGTTCCTAAATCTAGTATTTTGTTGTCATTAGTTGAGTTGTACCTTTGTGATTGTTCTTATTGTAATTCCTAAATTCCTTAGCTAGAAGCGCTGATTAGGAACCCCTTTGTAAAACCATAAACTCTCTGAGTTTGTGTTGTGACTAGAGTTAGTCATAAGTTAAAGTCTTCGTAACGAGAGAGTGACAAAGTGGCTTGTGGTAAGAGTATCGCAAGTAGTTGAGTTGAAGTCTTTGTAATGGAGTCATTATAAAGTGGCTTGTAATAGGTGTTTACAATTTAGTGAAGTTGAAAGCCTACAAGTGTAGGTCGTGGTTTTTGTTCCCTTGAGTTGGGATTTTTCCACGTAAAAATCCCATGCCTTATTTACTTACTGTTTCATTAGCATTATCAGTAAAAACTCATAGAGGACCAGGTACTCTATTGTTTGTTGGACTCATATAAATTAATAGCATTCAAATGCTACGATCTTAGCCAGCATAACCGCTAGCTTCGACTCTTTCTTAGACTTCCTATAACACTCCCTAAGTGTCCTCATCTCCTCCTCGTCGGCGTTCTCCACTAACTTTATATACGCCATTTCTTAGCTTCTACTTTGCCTTAGACCTCTCTCTTCCACCATAAGTCACCTTAATGACTCTTGGAGAAACTTTTTGTGACCCCTAACACTGGTCTAGCAGCTTCCCTAATGCAATTCGTTGTCGAGATCCACATACTACTCGCGTCCCCACAACTCCTCCAAGCCCCCATATCTAACAACTTCTCCCCTTAAGCCTAAGCTTCGTCCTCTGTCAAGGCTCCCCACTTGATCTTAGGTTTACCAAACACCACCTCTTCTTCTTCTCCCTCTTAATCTCCAAGTCCATAACCAAGAGACTATGTTAGGTCGAAAGCCACTCACTCGGAATAACCTTGAAATCAGTGCAAAGGCCTCTATCCCTCTTCCTACAAAGTAAGTAATCAATGTGAGTCATGACCACCGCACTCTAGAACGTGACCAAGTGGTCCTCCTTCTTCTGAAAACACGAGTTAGATAACGCCAAATCGAGGTCTCTAGAAAAATCTAGCAATGAAGTATCACCATCATTCCTAACCCCAAACCCGAACCAGCCATACACATCATCATAGCCCCTAGCTGTCAACCCGATATGGCCATTAAAATCACCTTCTATGAAAATCTTGTTGGTGTGCATAATACCACGCACCAGCTTATCTAAATCCTCCCATAATTGCCTCTAGACCTCCTCTCCCAAGCCCGTTTGTGGTGCGTATGCACTAACCATGCTTAAATTGAGCCCACTAACCACTAGATTAATAGACATCAATCTATTGTTCACCCTCTTGACATCGACCACTAGCTCCTTGAGATCCCTGTATACTAAGATTCCTACCACGTTCTTGCCCCTAGTACCCCCAACACCCTCTGAGTACCACAATTTATAGTCGTTCAACTCACATGCCCTAGTGCCCACCCATCTAGTCTCCTGAACACATGCTATATTGATCCTCCTCTTCTGAAAAATCTTCAGTAGTTCTATAGATTTCCTTATCAACGTCCCTAAATTTCAGGACCCAACTCGCAGCCTATCGGAGCCCTTAACCCCCTTACTACCCTTGCCCCCTGCCCCTACCCCTGCCCCCTGCCCCCTGCCCCTGCCCCCTGCCCTACCCGAGGACATAACCTCACTCTGCCATCACTCACACCTGCCATTCTAATCTAACGGATATTATGCTAGCACCACTACAACCCGCGGCAAGATAAACTATGTAAGAAATAAAGTCTACTATACAAGACTTTAGTAAAATGAACATAAATACATAATGGTTTAGGGGTGTGTATTCAATTTATCGATTAAATTTTGACTCTTATCGATAATTACTTATCGATTTGTACATATCTATCGTTATCGTTTCAATAAGGTTTTGATTTTTCGATTTTTGGGGCTTATCGATTTGGTTATCGAATACATCAATAAGAAAATTTGCGTACGGAAAGTATATCGCTATAAACATACCTAACTAATATGAACAAAAAGAAGCTAAAATAAGAAGAACACCGTTTATAACATAAAAATTGTGTCAACAGGCACATGCAACAAAACTAAAGTAAGGGACCAAATGTATGCCACCAACACTCCAGTGGTATTTAAAAAAAATTCACCACGACTAATTCTGTTTTCCATTAATTTAAACTTCATTCCCTTGAGCTTTAAATATGATCATTCCTTAAATGTGGTAGAGGAAATAATAGGGTTAGGGACTTTTTTTTGGGCACATAACTCAATACAACTTCTAGATATAGTCACCCAAGCTTGAAGATCTATTTAACTCTTGAAAATCGATGTTGGGCCTAAATTTTGATATAGTTCTTCTACATTAACTTTTTCAACAAAGAGGTTATTCCTCACGAAAATATGAACAAATTGAAATGCACTGATTTACATATAAGAGAAGTTAAGGTGGCCTGACTGCAAAAGGGGAGCATTGCATCCAGCTATCGAGAAGCCAGAGACCAAAAGTTCATGAAAAAGGATGGTGATATAGCAAACC
>MU742973.1:260091-324322 GCA_026770625.1 Nicotiana glauca
GTATTTTTTACCTCTCTAATATCTTCATATTATCCTGTTCTTTAACCCCTCTAATCACCAAGCGAAAAAGGGTAAAATATACTCTAGAGTCGATTATTTCCGATTACGATTTACCCCTTTTCATACATTTGATTAATTTACTTAAATATTGTTCGATAACATTTTAAGTCAAATAATTTGGCGCCGTCTGTGGGGATTTCAATAATCGAAATCATAGTTCACATCTAGAGTATCAAAAACAACGATCATTATCCTCCAAACTCAGTAGAACAAGAAAATGGCAGACATAGAATCTAGGCTAAAGATGATAGCTGATGTCTCAACCAACCTTATAGGCCCCCTCAACGAGGCCGATAGAGAAACTATTGCAAACGCAACACCAAGTAGTGTTCCGGAGGAAGAAATTTCACCCTCCTCACTCGAAGATCTAACGATCTTGCATGAAAAGGGGGCTTCAACATCTGAAGTAAAGGAAACACCTCCGGTAGTCAAAAAGTTACTGGAGGAATGGTTGACGAACACCCTAAGCGGCCTACTCAAGAAACCATCTCCGGGAAACCCCTGTTGGAGGAATAGTGCAGTTCGGCCTCGCCCGAACTGGGACTCGGGCTGTGCCTTCACTATCAGAATAGTGCAGTTCGACCTCGCTCGAACTGGGTCTCAGGCTAAGTGCCTTTGCCATCAAAAGAGTGCAGTTCGACCTCGCCCGAACTGGGTCTCAGGCTAAGTGCCTTCGCCATCAAAATAGTGCAGTTCGACCTCGCCCGAACTGGGACTCAGGCTGTGCCTTCACCATCAGAATAGTGCAGGTCGACCTCGCTAAAACTGGGTCTCAGGCTAAGTGCCTTCGTCGTCAAAATAGTGTAGTTTGACCCCGCTCGAGCTTCGACCTTATTCGAACTTCGACGGACATTACTTTGACGAAAGTGAGTAACATCCTGATGGCTAAGGCCAGCAATATCAGGTCGACCCCAGTCGAACCACAACATGGCATCTCAACAAATGAAAGGCTCTACCAAAATTAAGCAATACGACGAACAAACTAAGCAATAAAGGAAAAATGTTATATTACAACAAAAATCACATTTACATTCACCCCCACGGGCGGGTCATAATACACTGTGCAAACAAAAAATATACATGTACATATGGTCAAGATTGCCCATCATCCCCCGAATGGTAGACATCATTATACCAAGAACCGGATTCAAGATGGTTGATATCATCGGAAGCAAGCCCGCTCCTATTGGGAGAGTCGGAATCATAACCGCACACCTCATGAGTGGTACGAGCCTTGTCCCTTTGTCTCTGGACTTCTTCCTCGGTGGACCGGCCCGCAACCTGAAGCTCTCTGTACATATCGACCTTGGCCTCCGCAAAAATCCACATCTCATGCGCGTTACGATGCGCAATCTGTATAGGAAACGGGCGGGAAGCAGAAGGTTGTGAGAGCCTGTGAATCTCCGCCGCCTTAGCATCGAGCTTGGCAGTCAGCTCCGCCACTCTCTGTTGCAGGTCGGCGTTCTCCGTTGCCAGCCCCCGGCTCAATTCGAGCTCGTCATCTTTGGATTTGAGGAGCTCCTCTAACTCGCTATTGCGGACTGCAACTCTCATCAGCTCGCTGTCCGCCGCCTCCAGTTTGGCTCCCCTAGTCTTCGACTGGGACTGCCCTCTACCAGGCTCCGCTTGTTGTTTAGAACGGTACTTCCTATATTTCTTTAACATCTTCTTAAAGAGGGCAGTCCGCTTCAGCTCATGACGTCCCCTCTCCACCTCCAATACAAGGGTCTTCAAGAGGGAAAAAGTAAGCAAATACACCCCAAACCTGCCCGACAATAACACGAAAGAAATGAAGGGAATTAAAGGTACTTGTAGAGCTATGCCCGACACCCTGCAGGACAGCTCCACGTCGTCTACCGTGCTGAGCGTCCTGCTCTCAGGGGTGGCACACAGCAGAGTAAAGGCTGAAGCGGCCCGCTTGTTGTTTGACAGAAGATTAAAAGTGGCCAGAATTATAATACGACGGTCAGAACCATCTGTCGTCATCTCTACATGGGTCAGACCACCCACAAACTCGTCGACATCTTCCTGAGTGATGTCAGAGTCTGACCCTTCTTCCACACCACTGGGCCCCTCAACATTGGTCGATGCCTCTTCCCCGATGACCCGTGCATGGCTAACGCTTGAAGCTGTATCCCTCTGTTGAGCCGACCTCCCCTAAAGAATGGCGTCGGCCATGAACGCATGTATAGGCATTGGCCGAGGCCGACACACCTCATCCTCAGTTGCCACTACCTTGCCCTTCTCGAGCCTCCTCCATTTCCTCTCTGGCAACTCCTCGTCATCAGAAGGTTCGTCCACTGGGAGGGGGGACGGTTCCACTGGCGTCGGCTCCCACATCACCATGGTCGTAGAGGTAGCCCCTTGAAAATGGGTAGGAGAAGGATCCCCTCGAAAGGACTCGACCAACATATCTCGGCCATCTGAGGTAGCATTAGCTCGCTTTAAAACAAGGGCCGCTGCCTTTTTCCTCGAAGCACCACGACCTATCGCAGAAAAAAGTATACGTAAAGAGGGGATGAATAGGCAGAATCACGAACTGTGCATGACAGAAATCGGAGGCTTACCTAAAGAGACTTTTAGGCCGTAGCGCTTCATGAAAGTAGGCCAAGTACGGGTCCCCTCCGAGTGCGGTAGCAAACCAACGACATATTCTCTAAGGTTGGCAACAGGTCGGGGTGGATGAGCCATAGCTACAACATAAAGGATTAGAACAGCAACGGTCGAAAACAAAAATACGCAACGGACTGGGACACTTATGTTTTGGATTCCACCTCTCCGGAACCCGACGAGATTAGAGACCAGGTGTTCGGTCCTAACAAAAAAGTATCTACGCCAAAACCCGCAGCTGGAGCGATCGTCAGTCTTAACCACCAACCCCCTCGTACCACGACCTCATAAATGTACCATGGTCCCCCTCATATAACAAGCACTAAACATCTGCAAAAGGTGATGGACCGAAACGCTACACCCCGCCAACTCCGCATACATAGTTAATAGTTGGAGCATGTTCAGCGTATACGGCATAAGCTGAGCTGGGCAGACATTATAAAACCGGCAGAACTCTTCCGCCAACGGAAAGAGGGGAAGGTTGTAGCCAATCGTTAATGGGTATTCATAAAAGGCGCAAAAACCCGGTCTATGAACGGTCACTTGAACCTCTCCAGCCGGGATCATCTCTACATATGCCGGAACATTATATTTAACACGGAGGACATCTAGGTGGTTCTGCAACGACTTGGAAATCTCCGGTACCAGAGTGGGGGAATCCTTATTGAAATCATTCTGTGATGAGGTACATTGAGGCAGCAACGCCTCCACGGTCAGAGGACTCATATCCTCTTCCTCTTCCGACGCACCGCCATCAGAAGGCGATGGCTGGTTCAATGGTGCAGCTACCAGAACCATCCCATTGCCACGACGAGGTTTAGGCATGGTGGTGATAGTAGAGGAAGATCTACGCACGATATAGGGAAGGGAAATTCTCGACCAAGAAAAACGCGCCGGAAAAAGGAAATATATACTAGGAAGGAAGTGTAAGTAATCAAAAGTTCCGGTTAAGTTAAACCCCTCCCCTATTTATAAGGATTGGTAAGAGCAAGAATCGAAGAGTCAGAATTTGAACCAACGCGGGAAACCAAGCACCGGAGTTGTTGAGTTCCTACCTCGAGAATATGCGTAATGATGACATTTGCAGATGCTGACGTCACATCGGGGAAGGCGACATGCTTTGACGGCCTGACAGTCACGATGATTGCCTCCTATATGTCACGTCATGGTTCCCCGGCATTGTCAAATTCTCCAAAGAGCGAGGGCATCAATTCCGCCCATCAAGGGCGCACCTCACTGCGACCTCGACGAGCGGAGGGACTAACTATATAGGGTCGAATTTGACCAACCCCGACCTGTCGTATGGACAAAAGTCGGCCCCGAGGGGCGACTCAAGGATAATTGGAGGGACGACCATACAATTACTCGGCCTCTCCGCAGCGTGTGCTTTACCTTTATCTTGTATTTTTTCTTTATATTTGAGAGACGGTGAAAGCGAAACCTCTTCGCTATATAAGGAGGGTTTCCAGTTGTGTAAAGGCAGATGATTTTTTATCAATAGAAATCTCTCTCTCTCTCTCTCTCTCTTTTATATCTAAATCTCTCTCTCTATCTGAGTTGCTCTCTCGCTGACGAATTTGTGTTTTTCACCTCTCTAATATCTTCATATTATCCTGTTCTTTAACCCCTCTAATCACCAAGTGACAAAGGGCAAAATATATTCTAGAGTCGATTATTTCTGATTACGATTTACTCCTTTTCATACATTTGATTGATTTACTTAAATATTATTCGATAACATTTTAAGTCAAACAGTGCGTGGTTCACTTTGCATTTGTCAAGATCATTGCTAATAAGGACTGTAATGCCAGCTGAAGCACAGGAAACAGCAAATGTAAGAGTTGACATGATCCCATCGCCAACGGCAAATAAACTGACAACTGGTGTATTTCAAAAACTTCTTTTCACCAAAATTGCATATACATCAGCAATAGCAAGAATGAAGCTCCATATGATCTGTAATCCAACAGCAGCTACAAGGTAGAAGAAGGCGGTGACAGAGGGGAAATCAGAGGTGGTGAGCATGACAACGATAGAAATAACAGCAAACACCAGCTGTAGCAATACGCTGCCAAGTGTACCGGGCATGCCTTGAATATCCTTCATCCTCACTCTCGGCACCGCCGCGATGGTCATCGGCGGAGCCTCTACCGAGTGCACCGTCGGCCGACTCATCATTTTTAGGTTAGAATTATAGTTCACCCATTGAAGAGGAATACGCGTAAGGACAAGTAGTAGAAGAACCCTAGATAAAATTGGTGAAGGTAAAGGAAAAAGATAGGGTTAGGGATTTAGGGCAAAGGAAAGGGTACTCTAGATTAAGGGTATATTTGTCTTTTTAGTATATTTTATTGGTTTATCGATAATCAAAGAGGACAAAATCGAAATCGAAATCGAAATCGATAAATCGATAATAAATAATCGATTCATTTTGTCCATAAATCGATTCGAATGCACACCCCTAAAATGGTTCACATTTTTGAAACCTTTGGAAGATGGTGACCACGGCCTTTGTACTAATCAAAAGGTAAAATAGAAAATTACTAATATATTCTAGTCTTAAAAGGTTAAAAGAGTTAATTTGAGTTTACTCTTAGCTTTAAATTAACTTTAGTTTCTTGCTTAGTAATCTACTAAACCGCCTATAAGTACTGCAGCAACTGGATTTGCGGACCAAAGTGCAAATCCACGGATTGGAAACGGAAATCTGATAGTCCAAATTTGACTTTAGCTTAAATACTCCGCAGAAGAAGTTATGCAATGAAATATTTTCTTTAGTATCAAAGATATCAATGAAGATTTATTTTGAGTCAACTTTGCAAATAAAAGAGAACAAAACAAAATATCATTTTGATACACAATTGGTGCATTTGATGAATTCTTCTTCCGTACCATTGCTTTTGAATAATCAAAAGAGTCGTGACAGAGAACAATATACTACAGTAAGAAGTGTTCATGGTTCGGTTTGGATCAATTTTTCCTTAAAAAGAAATCAAACCAAGTAAGTAAGTTTTTCAAATATTAGAACCAAATCAAACCAATTAAGTTGGTTTTTCTAGATTCAGTTTATGTCGGGTTTTCGTTTTTTTTTTGGTTATTTGTCGGTTTTTTCTTAAATAGAAGATATACACTACCAAACACATATTCTGGCGACCACATTTTCAATGTAACACTGTCAAATCAATTGTCCTTTGAGAAATCTATTATTTACCAAAATACATTAATGATAATTAAATCAAATAGTGATGAATAATTTAAGGACTCAATTAAAAATATGTTATTTTTAACACGAAATGGATTCTTACGCTAAACAAAAGAAAACTACCAATCAAACTAGAATGTAAATCTAAAGAACTATATTAAAAGTGCAAACTATTAATATTTATCATAAGCTTTTTTAAACTTTGTATAACAATATACATATATAGGTGTAATAATAAATTTAAAATAGCTACTTCTATAGTCGGTTTGGTTCGGTTTTTTTCTGATTAAAACCAAAACCAAACCAAATTTTATCGGTTTTTAAAATTCAAAACCAAAACCAAACCAAACCAAAAAGTATCGGTTTTTTGGTCGGTTTGGTTTAGTTTTCGATTTGGTTCGGTTTTTCGGATTTTTATGAACACCCCTAACTACAGTCTTTTCCGTTTCCATATTGTATTTGTTAGGATTTTTTCTTGATTTCTTTTTTTTTTCATAGCTGAATTTTTCCTTTTCTCGGAGGAACGGCAAAAACATAATTAGTTTATTTTTCCTAAAAGTAACCTATAGATCTCTTTAGATCCCCTTTTTGGAGAAGAAGTTTTGCACTTTTATAAAGTGAAGAACTCTCCTACACGCATGAGGTGATGAGTGTCCGTGCGTATATTAGAATTTCTGATTATATCCGGGTAGATACTGTAACATTATGCATTTATAGCTATAAAATATATTGTAGCTAAATATCAAAATTTTCGTAGCTAAACACTTTAGCCACGAAATTTTTTTTCCGTAGCTAAACACTTTAGCCACGAAATTTTTTTTCTATAGCATTCGTAGAAAAAAGTGACTGTGATGATAATATATTCTTGCCACGGAAAAGATGATTATAGCAATAATTTTATTCTTTTGCCACGACAAATAAAATGTATAGCTATATTTATTTTGTAGCAACAAAGTGTTGTATTGTAGAAAAAGATTAAATTTATTTGCCACGTAACTTTAAATTTTGTGGCTATTTCTATAGCTTAGTTTCGTAGCAATAGTACTCGTATTCATCTACAGATAAAAATTCATAGCAATGAATTGAAGTATTTGCCGCAAATATTTTCTTATTGTAGCTAAAAATTCATACTTTTAGCCATGAAATATATCTTATTATAGCAAATATTTTCTTTGTTTGCTACGAAAAGTAAAAATATGTAGCCATGTTCGTGATACGTAGCAATTATAGATATATATGTTTAGCTACAAATTAAAAGTACATATCTAAATTCCATACTTTTTTTGCCACAAAACACAAAATTATTGCAAAAGATCTTCTTCATTTGCTATGAAAATAAAAATGAGCCATGTTTAATTGTATATATGTTTTGCTACGGTTCAAAAATTCATAACTACTAATTGAGAATTTTGTCTCGAATACTATTAGCCACAATAATTCATATAATGCAGGTAAGAAACTATTTTTGGCATGAAATATACCTTCAATTGTAATTATTTAATAAATGCGATATTAGAAAAAAATATTCATCAATATGCTTTTACAAAAGAAATAGTAATTATTCATGTCCCCGTCAATCTTGATGCTTTCGGCACTACTCTACAACCTGCAACAACAATTAGAAATATATATTAGAAAATAGTACAACAAAGTATTTTCGCTGAGAAAAATAAATTTTACTTGTTAATAAGAATAATTTTTTGTAAGGATGATATAAAAATATATTAGTAAATAGTGTAATAAGTTACTTACGATCTGATTTGCATCATTTTGCTGTCGATTTTGAGCCGCAAGCATCATTTGGAATCTTTTTTCCCATCGTTTTTCAATCTCCACTAATTTATTATCAGTTTCTTTCTTGATTTCTTCAACTTTTTCATTGGCTTCCCTTTTAACTTCTTCGACTTATTTCTTAGCTTCCCTTTTAACTTCTTGCACACACTCATTTGCTTCTTTTATGGCCATTTCTACTTGCTGTATCTTTGTTGGTCTACCTCCAAAATATTCACTGAATATTCTTTCCAGGACCATATGCTCGAAGATATCCATTTTTTTCTACCCCAAGTACTTTCTCAAAGATATCATCATCATTTAAAGAAATTTCTCCTTCTTTTTGCTACTCTTTTAATTGGTTAAATTGAACCTACAATCAATAATGTAAATTAATTAGACATAAGTGCAAATGTATATTCTAAAAGGAGATAAATATAAAATAGAACATATTGACATTACAATGACATCTTATTGGAAAGCATCAACTTGTTTTCCTTTTTTCTCTTGCGAGATTCCAGAAAAACTTCAACATGAGATGAAGCTTTTCCATTTTTTTTCTCCGGTGAAAATAATAATCATTTTCATTAATTGAATAAGATATGTAAATATAATTCTTATAACTTTGTTCTAAAAAATTATCATGTTGTTCATATATACCATTTCGTATCTAAGCCTTGTATAACTTTTGGTCCCACTATATGGGAACGTTTCGATCTATTTGCCTTATTTTGTGTGCTTTTCTTCTGAACAAAAGTTTTAAATTTTTTTTGATAATATTAGTTTCTACAACATATAATAATTTAAAAAGAACAAATACAACAACAACAATCCAATATAATCCCACTTAGTGGGGTATGGGGAGTGTAGTGTGTACGCAGACCTTACCCCTATCCTAGGGTAGAGATGCTGTTTCCAAATAGACCCCCGACAACCTTCCCTCCAAGGACTTCCCACCTTGCTCTTGGAGAGACTCGAACTCACAACCTCTTAGTTGGAAGTGGAGGTTGCTTACCATCAGAGCAACCCCTCTTGTCTAAAAAAAAAGAACAAGTAGATTGTCACGACCCCAGTTCGCCCTCCATGAACATGTCGTGATGGCATCTAATCCCTATGACTAGGTAAGCCTAAAAATGCGGAAGATAAGCTAATTTGCGGAAGAAAGTAATTAAACTGAACTAATAAAATAAATCAGTGTTTAAGGTGCTGCCTGGCACATATAGCAACAAGTCTCGAAACTAACAAATATTTTCAAAATCCGGAATCTCACAAATCACAAGCTAAGGGATACATAAGAGGCTCTGACTCAAGAATGTCTATACAAAGGACAAATACTGAAAGGACTATAGTTATTACAGAAAGCTGGAAAGTGACTCCTCGGTCTGCGGACATAGAAGATATACCTCGAAGTCTCTACCGATACGCCTCCTCCCAAGACTGACAGAACTGAATGGGAGTACCTGTTCCTGCACAACAAAAGTGTGCAGAAGAGTAGCATGAGCATACCACAGCGGTACCCCGTAAGTACCAAGACTAACCTCGGTGGAGTAGTGACGAGGAACAGTCAAGGCACCTACCGGTGAATTAAACAGTATAATCATGGTAGATAAGGAAACGATATATAAATATGTAAAGTCTGCATGGATAGTCAAAAATGCTACAGATAACAATAAAGGGAAAGACAACAGTAACAACGAGAATATAATAAATGATAATATAAAATGACGGCAGAATCACAATCCAAATCCTAAGATCAAGACACAGCAAGGGCCGCTAGTCAACGACTCACATCCTCCAATAATGTTCACATAAGGTCTTATTCAACTCTTATTACAATTTTACCAAGTCTCGGACGAATCATAACTCACGAAAGCCCAGCATCTGAAATCTAACACCTGGCATCCTGTGCCCCATCAATCTCACGATCATGTTAACAACTAACTGGATAACTAGGGCCACTCTAACATATATAATGGATAACGAGGGCATATCTCCACCCTTAGCAAAATTGGAAGGTATTCACCTCTAATGGGGAGAGTCCAACTACGTGTATGCTTGTGCAAGTGTATTTAACAAGAACTCCACCAACTAGTAAGTATAAGAGATGGGACGACAAGCACCTGAAATGTTTGCACACAGATAGAATCAACAAAAACATCAGCTCAGAACAAAAATGAGTTTAATAGGGGATCTCCCAGGATATCGTTCTGTAGTCCCAAACATAAATATGTGTGCTAGGGATATCTTGGTATCCTGAGGATCTCTTGGTATCCTCAATATATGTACTAGGGATCTCTTGGTATCTCGAGAATCTCTTGGTATCCTCAATATATGTACTAGGGATCTCTTGGTATCTCAAGAATCTCTTGGTATCCTCAATATATGTACTGGGGATCTCTTGGTATCCCGAGGATCTCTTAGTATCCTCAATATAAGTGCCGGGGATCTCTTGGTATCCCGAGGATCTCTTGGTATCCTCAATACAAGTGTTGGGGATCTCTTGGTATCCCGAGGATCTGTTGGTATCCTCAATATAAGTACTGGGGATCTCTTGGTATCCCGAGGATCTCTTGGTATCCTCAATATATGTGCTAGGGATCTCTTGGTATCCCGCATTACAGCCCAATCAACATAAATGTACATGTGCACGGCATCACCCTTCGTGCCTTATCACTCTTCCTCACCCAAATAATAGAACAACAACATCCCGGCAAGGGAGTCAACAATAGAAGACAATAACGTCCCGACAAGGGAATTCACAATAGAAACAATAGCATCCCGGCAAGGGAATCCACAATAGAACGATAACGTCACGGCAAGGAAATCAACAATACATAAGAAGGGTCACGGAAAACCAAGAAAACTCGATAACCTCCACAAATAACAAGACATAATAAGTGCGTAATAGCTACACCGGTAATCACAACAGTCGGACAAGTAATATATTTGCACGAAGTCACAGATGAACTTACAATCAATGAGTATCCAAAAAATAAGGGAGTTTAACATGAATCAAATAATTTCAATTAAGGAAATATCAACTAATCATAAAATATCTAACTTCTTTCCAATTAAGACCAATTAATTACATAAAATATAAAGTTTATGATTTCCAAATAAAGGCGAGTTGTTAGGACGGATAATATGACTATAGAAGGGTAATTGTCTTCAGTTAAACACGTAAAAGTCAATTAGGAAACAAGAATAATTCAAGAAGAGCAAATAAATTCCAAGTAAGTCATGTAGAGGTGAAACTAATAACAGGGAACTCAATCGTATCAATAACATCTTCATACTCGGTGATTACGAGGGTCTAAGAGCCTAAAAGGGATAATTTACCACAAATAAATTCGAGCACGCACTCGTCACCTCGCGTGCACGGAATACAATCAAAAGAGAAGACTCAAATCCTAAGGGGAAGTCCCCCACACAAGGTTAGGCAAGATACTTAACTCAAACCTGCTAAAATCAACTAGCAACCACGTTCTTGCCACGTGTTCTCGACTCCAAATGGCCCAAATCTATTCAATTAAATCACACATTGTAATTACCATCTCAAGCAACTGATTCTATCATTTAATTCAAAGCTAAAGCGCGAAATTTGGTAAATTAACCAAGATGCCCCTCAGGACAATGGCTCAGAACCGATTTTTCCCCCCATATTTTCAGAAACCTCGTACTCTTATGAGTCTAACCATATAAGAATCTCTCAAATCAGAGGTCAAATACCCGCTCAAAATACAATAATTAAGTCTAAGAAGTTTCATCCAATTTTTCCCAATTTTGACCTTGAATATGAATTCTAATGATGGATTTAACTAGATATTGATAGAAAACAACTAAATGAGGTTAAGGAAATATTACCCAGTGATCTTCTCTTCAAAATCCACCCAAAATCGTCTTCTCCCGAGCTAAATTTTGATTTCTCTAACTTTTGAAATAAACCCTCGGATTTTCCCCCTTTTCAGAACAGTGCTTTCCGCTTATGCGGACAAGGGACCACTTCTGCGGTCCCGCACATGCGGACTACGAGCCGCTTCTGCGACTCCTCACTTAAATCACAAGTTTCGCTTCTGCGGTCACAAGAACCACCTCAGCGGTTATGCCTTTGCGGAAACTAGACCGCTTCTGCGGTGAGCCAGGCCGCTTCTGCGGTTCCCATACCGCAGAAGCGAAAATATCAGAAGAGTTGCTGTAATTTTCTTCCAACTCCAGAACTTGCCCGTTGAGCATCCGAAATACACCCGAGGCCCCCGAGACCTTAACCAATCATACATACAAGTCATATAACCTAACACGGACTCGCTCGAAGTTCCAAATCATATAACACAACATCGAAATGACGAATCAAACCAAAAATCAAGTTTATGAACTTCTAAATCTTCAAATATCGAAACCCATGCTGAAACCTATAAATTCAACTCGGAATGACGCCAAATTTTGCAGACAAGTCCAAAATGATATAACAGAGTTGTACCAACTCTCGGAATCGCATTACGACCCCGATATCCCAAAAGTCAACTGTGGGTCAAACGTCTTCATTTTCCAACTTCAACTTTCGCCGAAATGCCTCAATTTACTCTACGGACCTCCAAATCTGAATCCGAACGCGCGCCTAAGTCCAAAATCACCATACGAAGTTGTTGAGATCATCCATGACCCATTTCGAGGTCGTTTACCCAAAAGTCCAATTCCGGTCAACCTTTCATCGTTCTAACTTCCAAAATAAGGTTTCTTCTCTAAATTTGACTCTAAACCATCCGAAAGTTGAATTCCACTATGCACGCAATTCGATAGTCATATTCCGAAGCTATTCCAAACCTTATACCGCTGAACGAAACTTAATTTCTTAAAACGACCGGTCAGATCGTTACATAGATTAATTAAAATACCAGAAAGTCAGCACCGCTCCAAAGGTTGACCAAATATTTCTATTCATCTATAGTGAGAAGTTTAGGCTTATTCCATAAGTGAAGTGCATAAGTTGCTTTTGAATCAAAATACTTATTTTTCAACTTGTGCCTATAGTCACTGTAGAGGTCACTCATATGACCAAGTATTGCACCTTTTCTTCCCTCGGAGACATCAGAATTAAACGTTTCCTATAAAAAATAAAATATACCATTATATAAAAGTTAGAAGTAGTGATTTAAAACCAAACTTGCTTAGTATCTCAGATTGCCAATCCATTAAAATTAAAGAAACTTGTAAACTTTATTAGTTTACTAATTTTCTTACCAAGATAATGTCCCACATATGGTCGATCCTATCTTGCTCTATTTTTTTCCAACCATTTACTTTTAATGGGCAACAAGTTTGGCTTCTCACTGTTTGACCTAAAAATCAAGTGAAATCGGTTGCATCCTCACCAATAGATTGGTGATCTTCATCAAATTTAACGATCAATTTTTGTCTTTCCTATAAATTGATTATCTTCACGCATCGTGTAGGCCCTCTGATTTTTCTTTTCAAAATGTTAGTGCCTACATTTATATATTACATAAATATACTTCAAGTAAAAATACCAAAAGAATTGACAATGATCAATAAATGAAAAAGAATACATGTTGAATTTGTTGATTCATGTTCATCCACAACCGTTTCACTCACTTGTTCAGACAAGTTCTCATTAGAACTATTTTCTCTGAGAAAAGAACTCATGAAAATATTATTTTTTTTCGGAGTGTATAAATATCAATTGACTTATCCTTATGCTTCTCGTAACTAAGAAGAATATTCTTAACATCTGAATCGTCACGACGTTCCACTAACCCATCACAATCACTGATAAGTCTATCACGTCTCAAATAAGCAAACATATCTCCCTCAAGAATATTGAAGTTACATAACTTTTTCATTTCATCAAGCAAATCAAAGAAAGCTATGAAATATCAATATTTGCTTTCATGAACTAACCACTTACATATTTTCTCGAAGGAGAAAATATAAAATGGCAACCATAATGGAAGCTAAATTCCAATTCTCTTGTCATATTCATGTTTCCTAGAAAATTCATAATATAAGTTAGCTAGATGATTAAACAAATACAAAATATTGTTTAATTGAAAAGGAATTAATAAAGAATTCAATATTTTATAAAAGCTTTATTGCAATTACCCGAATAAACAACTTCTTCTATATGTTGTGTGAGCAAATCTTCTGTAACCGATGCTTTCTTGAAACTTTTCGGAGGTTCCGTTTCATGATCATCAGTCAATCGATTATTTCTTTTACGAAGACCATTTCTACCCATGTCTGATTATAAACAAGTATTTGTAAGACATCAATATATCATATATTTTCTGCTTTTCGGTATATAATTTCATATATTTTCTGCTTTTCAAAAACAAGTATACTTTTAAGAAATTTCTGCTTTATTTACTCCTTCTTTAATACTACAATCAAAGAAGCTTAGAGGAGAAAGCAAAGAAATTCTTTAGGTTTCTAGCAAAGAAAACGGATCAGATTGAATATGCATACCTTTGATGCAAGGAAGAGGCGTACCCCTTTGCTCCTCAATTTAGGTAACTTTTACTATTTTAGGGTTTTTATTCTTTTAGTTTATGTTTGGCTCACTGGTGTCTCTAATAGGAAAAGAAGCTGTGAATTAGGTACAAAAAATTAGAGGGAAATAATTTGGAGGGAACTTTTTTATTTTGGTAAAATTGAATTTTATTTTTCAAATTGTAAATTCATGTTTCTCTCCTCCTAAAATAAGACCAACAAAAAGAATTTAGATAAGAATATTATTAATATAAACATATTTTTATTCCATATAATTTAATTATATTTATCTATTTTAATTTGTAACTTATTAGTATAACTATATTTTATTAACATAACTAGTCTCGAAGAACTTGATCAGGATAAAGCTTGAGTGATACTTAGTGAAGTTTTATTTAAATTCGATACATTAGTTAATAAATATTAATTAGAGATGATCACCTTATTTATTTTTAGTATATGTGAAACTTACTAGTAATCTAGTAAGCTCCTACAAAAGTAGGTCGAATAGAACGATGAACACCTCTAATTACACCAAAAGGTATTGTTTTGATTTAAAAAAAGGTCCGAGTAACATAATTATTCTCGAAGCATGCATTTGTTAGGATAAATCTTGAGCAATGCTTGGTGAAGTTTTTGTAATGACTCGGCCGGTCATTTCGAGAGTTATAGCCTCATTCCCCTATTTTTTGCTTCTTTTGTGTGCTATAGCTGTATTATGACTTACCGGATTAGTTGGTTCGGGTCTGGAGTAGTTTTGGAGTTAATTGAGTCACTTAGTCTCTTATTTGAAAGCTTAAGTTGGAAGAGTCGACCGGATGTTGACTTATATATAAACGACCTTAGAGTTGAATTTTGATGGATCCGTTAGCTCAATTAGGTTATTTTGAATCTTAGGAGAGAGTCCGGAATGTGATTTGGAGATCTGTGATAGAATTAGGCATGAATTAGCGAAAACTAAAATTTTGGCGATTTTGGCCGGCAGAGAAAATTTTGATACCGGGGGCGGAACGAAATTCCGAAAGTTGGAGTAGGTTTGTGGTGTCATTCTGACTTGTGTGTAAAATTTGAGGTCAAATAGGTCTGTGGTGTCATTCTGACCTGTGTGTAAAATTTGAGGTCATTCGGATATGATTTGATATGTTTCGGTGTCGACTAGTGATACCCCAATGTCGGGTTTTCTTTTCCGCAGTTTTGTTTGATTTGAACTTCTTATGAAGATTTTATATTAAATATATTTGGAATTATCTTGAAAATGAAAATATGATTTTTTTTGGTAATTTGTCGGCTTGCCTAGTACCAAGTTAGGCGCCATCACAACATGATTAGTTTTTGGGTCTTGACTGTTTTATTTAAATTAGAGATAGGAGTTAATCAATGTTATCATCTTACTTGTTGAAATTATCTTATGAGTAAGATCATGTGCTATTAGGTCGAACTGAATGATGAACACTTCTAATTAACCTCAAAAGTATTGTTTCAATAGAACGAATCTGAGTAAAATAACTATTCTCAAAAGCACTTGATCAAAATAGATTTTGAGCGATACTTGGTGAAATTTTTATTTAAACTTGATATAATTGTTAATCAAAGTCAATTAGAGATACCGTGAAATTAAGTCAAAAGAACACCTCTAATTACCCTAAAAGGTTTTGTTTCGATAGAACACGTCTGAGTAAAATAACTATCTCAAAGTATTTGATCATGATAGAACTTGAGCGATGCTTGGTAAAGTTTTATTTAAATTAATATAATAATTAATCATTAATAATTCCATATAATCACTCCATTTATTTTAATTATATGTGAAACTTAGAAGTAGTTAAGATAGTAAGCTCCTGCAAATTTGGATCAAATTGAACGATAAGCACCACAAATTACATTAAAAGGTATTATTTCGGTAGAACATGTCCACCCAAAATAACTATTCTCAAAGTACTTGATCGTGGTGAAGCTTGAGCGAACTTGATAAAGCTTTACATAAATTCAATAAAAGAGTTTATCAATGTTAATTAGAGATTATCATCCTATTTATTTAAATTATATTAGCACATCACGATTTCAATACGAATCTGTAATACATGTAGCTACTATGACAAATAAATGTAGCTATTATGTCCCAACAATTGCTATGAGTTTTGAAAATTGAAGCAAGACTATACTTTTAGCTATAAAACATGTGCAAACAAATATATTGTGGCTAGAATATTACAATAACTACAGTGATGTCAAATGCATAGCAAAAAATTAGAATTAGCTACAATACTTATTGTAGCTATATAAATTCGTAGCTATATTATTTTGCCATGATATTCCATCGTAGCTATTGATCCTACTATTGCCATGCTTTTTATAACTTGAAGCAAAGATGTTGAATATTTTATTTAACATAATTTATCGTGGCTAAAACGTTATTATTGCTACAATAGTTCAAACATGTGGCAAAAACTAATAATTAGCTATAAATCTTTAGTGTAGCAATAAATTTATAGCTATTTAGGCAGTTATTGCCACGACATAAATTAATTATAGCAAAAATATGGTATTAGCTTTGCCAATTGAATTTTTGTAGCTAAGAAATTTCAGCAATTTGTGAATAGCCACGAAACTCTAATTTTTATGGCTATTATTACGCAATAGCCACAAAAATTATATTCATAGCTAAGAATTAGTAGCTGTAGATGCATTATATTGCAGTGAGACTAAGGTTCACACCATGTTTTAACTATACTACTTGAGTTGTCTTTGCCTAGTAGATTCATTTATTTTAGGTTACGACTTGAGACTAGGTTTGCATAGAGTTATAGACTCACTGTTGTAGAGATGTGACGTGCTACTTGATTTAGCCGCGGAACAATTGTGCTCCCCTTATGAATTCCTCCCACGTTGTGCATTTTCATGGAAAAGCTTCCTTAAAGTTCATAACTCACACGTTTATTTGTGAGTGGGATGAAGGACCCGTTAAAGCCTCTTATTCTAATGGGATCCGGTCGTTCGTCTCAGTAGTATAATAGATACATATATGGTTCGTGCCTTTCAATCCTCGGCAGTGCGCACATTATGATGGAATCGAGTCATTCGCCTCGGCCGGATTATGTACCACACTCTCATGGGAGCGGGCCGTTCACCTCGGCATTATAAAAGATGTATCTATGGTTCGTGTCGTTCGACCCTCAACAATGCACACATATTATAATGGGATCAGGATGTATGCCTTGGCATTTCTATAAGTACTTTTATGGAATCGTGTGTAATATTTGACAAGAAGCCAGTGTACTGTAAGTTTTTCCTGATGTGAATTATAACGACTTATCTGGTGAGGCCCTTTATATAATTACTCCGGTTGAGGAGGTAACTACTAATTGAGAGCTGAGTTTATTTTTGAGAGGAGGATTTTACCACGCATTTATACTTCTTTACTTTATTTATTTACTCTGCCTTACATCTTCCTACTGTATTTGATTTGTTGGACCACCAGTAAGTGTCGATATCGATACCTCATCACTATTTTATCGGGGTTAGGCTAGATACTTACTGGGTATGTATTGGTTTACGTACTCATGCTACACTTGTTGCACTCATTGTGCAGGTACATATATGTCGGGTGGTTATTTTGGGCGCAAAGGCGCGTCTATTGCGGGGATTTCACCACGAGCTGCATTCTATGTTACGATCCATAGCATACGAAGTCTCCATCAGAGTTATTTATATTCTCCTGTCTAATTTGTGCTCCAGACAGATCTTGTATTTTATTATATTTCCTAGTTGATCCTCACCCGGTTTTGGGATAGTCTGTAAATTATTTGGGGGACACACTTTAATTATTTATTCTATTTAAATTGTAAGTTTTCACAATTTTTAAAGTATTTATTTCTTTATCTAATAGGATTCAGAATTTTGAAAGTAATAAAATAAACAACTAATGTGATAATCCACCGTTGGCTTGCCTGACGAAAACGTTAGGCGCCATCACGACCTATAGTAGATTTTGGATCGTAACAGCTTGGTATCAAAGCGTTAGGTTCACTTGGGTCTCACGAGTCATGAGCAAGTCTAGTAGAGTCCTGCAGATAGATACAGAGACGCCTGTACTTATCTTTGAGAAGATACAAGGCTGTTAGGAGCACTTCCCTTCTTGATTCCTCGCTGTGTGATTTGATTCCATTGAAGCCATGCCTTCATTTCCTTCCTACTTATTCTCATACAATATTGAGTGCTTGTTATTAATTGGGTACCGAGGGGCTGTAGTGGTATTGGAGACGTGGTGCAGGATATTTCTCCCTACGTATTCGGGCAGGCTATTAGCGTCGCCTTGTGGAAGGATGTTCTGTTATTTCAGCCCAGTATATGTATTTCCTATGGTTTCAAGGCTATGCACTGATTATTATAATGTTAATGCATTATTATCGCACAATGTTGGTATGATGGTAGGGTGCTTTTTCATGTGTCTAGGCGGTGAATTACTCGAAGGAGAATTTCTCAGTGCATTTTTAGAGGTTCGACATTTAATTACATCGAAGAAAAGGCAACCAGACTATTGATGTTCGAGCTTTAATTGATGGAGTAATCGAGACTTTGATATTTTCAAGTGTGGTGGGATTTTCACTTGTGATATTAAGGTTCGCCGGTGTTATGGTCCTTTTTGATTTGCCTTCGAGGCAGGATGTTGTGAAATAGTGTGTAAGAAGCGGTTGTCAGTGATGGTGTGTAGCGGTTACAAAATCGAATTAGTGTTTCTAATGTTGATGGCTCGAGAAAGATGCTCTTCGAGGATGTTGAGGGTTGGTAGAAATTTATTTATTCAGGCTGTATTGAGATAAATTTTGATTTGAGACAACAGTTGAGCAGTGAGGGATGAGGAAGGACATGTGTGAGGTATCTCACGATGGTTGAATACTAGCAGGTCAAGTATGAAAAGCAAAAGTCGAGGAGTTTCTTAAAGGAAATGGTTTAACTAAAGTGGGAGTGGCAGAGTAGCATATTGATTCGATAGTAGCATAGCCACATGCCTTAAGAAAAGTTTAGAGAAATTTGGGGAGTCATGGTCAACGGTAACTAGGTCTACGGATTTTATTAGGGATGGAGGATACTGTACCGAGGGAGATTGAGTATGGCAAGGAGGACTTGCTTGAAATGAAGAGGGGTGTGAAGACTTGATTATCATTTTTGGATGCGACGTGACTTCGAGTTTTGAAGGTATTATCACATTTTCAGTTAACGTCAGTGGGGAGTGAACAAACTTGTACTGCTGGTGGATGAGCAAGGGCTCAGGAGAGTTTACTGATTTAGTGGTTGTTGTACCCAGTGCATCGTCATTGGAAGATGTCGGCATGGAATTCTACAGGCAGGTTATCTCCTATGAGCAAGTTAGCAGTTGCGTGATTTTAATGAATTTTCTGTGAAGATTTCTACATACTACCCGATAGAAGGTCGAAAATACGATTATGGTTGATAATTCAGAATGTTTTATGAAGAAGTTTAACAAGAGATTTTGAGAGGTTTGGCGAGTTAATAGTGTGAGATCATGGTAATCGAGGAGAAGGAGTCATTGTGAATTATGGGATTTTATAATTGCGGTTTGAAGCTAAGTGGGAGAGATAATTATCTATGATTGGGTCACATGGTTGTGTCCCTTGGCTATATATGGTTATTAGCATAGTGGTAGATTAGTTATGACTAAGTAAAGGGAAAACCAAGCGTAATTTGGGGAAGGGACTTGACAAATGTGTGCTATATGTTGCCTTATCGATTCATATGCAGATTTTGAGATGACTCAGAGCTAGCGCCTCTTATGGACGTGATGTACAAGTAAAAGGATTCACCCGATTATTTCTTTAGGAGTGTTCATATGCTAGCAAATCACCAGAGTTGGGTTATATTCGGGACCAGGTCAGAGTGGGTATCTCTCAATAACGGTCCTAGTGGGTTAAAGATTAAAGTGCAATGCCTAAGGATTTTGGATTCGTTATGTGGTTAAAGATTGTGTTTTGCAGTGGGTTATGAAAGGGACTTGGGGAAATTCCTATGTTATCATCGGATCTATGGGGAAATATTGGAGAAATGGAAGAAACTACTTCAAATTCATAGAAGATCTTTCAGGACGGGTGTGCAAGTTAGAGATGTTATTGTGCACATAAGAAGGGTATGAGGTGGTTAATGGGTACTGAGATGATGTGGTCTCGTGATTCGGGTCATTCAGGATGAGTACTGATTGAGTTCGTTATTTTTATGAATTGAGCTATTATTATTACTAAGGCAATTCAAGAGTAAATTAGAAGAAGATGATTAGGTTAGTAAGGGTTGAATCAACATGATGGTGGAAATGATCAGTTCTTTCGGCGTGTGAAGTTACACATGAGGTTTGTGGTTGTACGTGCAGGATTGACTGCCACCACAACTTGATCGATTCGGGAGGTATTTGATTCAAATATTCTTGTTGTGTAAAGGGATTCCAAAAGAGTTATGGCAATTTAGATCATGACGCGAGGTTTGTATTTTCTGCGGTTAAGGGAAAATTTGGCTGCGTGTTGCAATTGTTCCTTTGAAATGTGTAGAGTAGATGGAGTTCTACATGGTGAAATATTTATTCTAGTGGTAGTACAGAAGTTATGATCAGGTTCTTATGCACTCGTGTAGTGGCATGATAGGTGCGGTGAGTGGTATAGTAGATTGAAAGTTGAGGATCAAGGTTGCAGTTTGATTTTGATAAGAATGTCGCGAGTTCGGAGGAGTGGGGGAGGATTTCAGATGTTTAGGGTATGCTGGCACTATTTTCGGACAACATGAGGATGATATGTTCTGTGGTAGGAGTGTTGGGTACTGAAATGCGAATTGCTGAGCCAATATTATAGAAATAGCATGGTCGGTGGCCATTAATGTTCAGATTTTACTACCTGGTGCGGAAGGTTCTGGGAGCGTATTCCATGAAAAGATTGTATAAGTTTGACGTGTTAGTCATTAAATTTCTAGAGATAAACCAAGTATGGAGATTTTTGGTACTATTGCTAATGTGAGAGTTTATGCTTAGAAAGCGCTCTACTCATTTGGTTGTGGACTGTGTGAGTTTGGTCAGATCGGACACATGTTTGTGTGTGTTTGCGATAGGGCCATCGTGGATCCTTGTAAGGTTGTTGGCCCAGTATGGTACGATTAGAATTAGCTCGAGGTCCATTTATGGGTCTAATGTGAATGTGTGCTCTACATCAGGTCAGATGTGTTCATTCAACATAGCGTTGCTTGTGGAAGAGTCTTCAAACAATGGATGTTATTCCCATCGTCAGCTATTCCATGTAATATTCTATTGTGCCATGTGGGTTACGGGATGAATTGATTATCCGTACATGTGTAGTGGTCCTATGTAGCTTGCAGTGTTATATGAGTAGGATGGGTCTCGAGATGCAGGTCATTTATCGCACCTTAGTTGTGCTTGGATTTTTATAGTGTATGACGCTATCCGTCTCCCCAAGGTTGTATTTTTGCACTCGACGTACTTTTTGTCGATATTAGGGCATTTCATAAGTACAAGCATTTCGGCTTGATGGGTGTCTCCTTATTTATTGTTATATTTGGATCGGGTGGCATGCTGGCACGGGTATATTGTTTAGATCGTGTGGCACGCTACCATAGGTACGCTTCGGGCTCAAGCTTAGATAGAAGAGTCCAATGAGTCCACTAGTCCATCAATGGAAATTTGATAGAAAGCTCAAGCGTTGTGTAGATTGGGTTGCACGCCGCAAAAGTGTCATGATTCGATCGGGTTGCACGCTGTAACAGTATCATATCTGGATCGGGTTGCACACCGCAACAATGATATTTTAAGTGTGGTTCCTTATACTTATTTGTGTGCATTGTTTCTCATATTTAAGACGAGCCATAATGTCGGTTTATTTGTTATGTGGGCTGGACCGTTCCTTGCCAGAGTTTGTTCTTCCTTATGGGTCACATTCGACTTGTAGCTTGTCGGTGCATTAATGGCGTCATATGCAATCTTGGTCAGTGCTTGAGGTGGCTTATTACCTGAATAGTTTGTACTGGGTGAGATGATGTTATTGGGCCTGAGATCAGTGCGATCAGATTTATTTAGGGTATATTAAAAGGAAATATTGTTATTCGGTTCAGAATGAGGTAATGATTCTTTTCAGGTTGGGGAGGCTGCATGAATTATTGATGTGGTTATGAGTTTCTACACATCTCTTCCGTCGTGGAAGTATTGCGGGAATTGGAACAAGGTTGTATGTGTTATGAGGTGTATTGCGGGCATCAAATTCATGGAATTCTAGCTATTGTGGTTGGAGGATGATATCATGGTCAAACAACTTATGCGGTGTGCTGTGTGATGCCAGGATGGTTGCATGATCAATCATGTATGGGTTCAGCGTTCTGAGATTGATACGGTGTTCGTTCGTTAGAATCAGGTCTCGTGGAGAATTTCGGATGTTGGAATTTGGCTCTAAAGCTTGTTAGCTAAGGTAAAAGAGATGATCTCCAGTTTGGCTTAAGCCAATGTGCTCATGTGGGTTGTGGTGGCACGGCTAGGTGCACGAGATGATAAATAATGATTTTGGACAATTCCGGAGCAGTTCTTGGCACGTTCGAGGATGAATATATATTTAAGTGAGGGAGAATGTAACAACCCGACCAGTCATTTTGAGAAATTGATATCGTTAAAAAAATGGAAGATTATGTTAGTTCCAGATTTACATCACTTCTACTGTTGTGCTTCTTATCTGTTTATGATTTACCATATTATTTATTGGATTACTAGTAAGTATCGATTTCGATCCCTCGTCACTACTTCTCCGGGGTTAGGCTAGATACTTACTGGGTATGCGTTGATTTACGTGCTCATGTTGCACTTCTGCACTAAATATGCAAGATTTGACAGGTTCATTTGGTGATCATCTTGGCACATATGAGCAGCTGTTGAGGGGACTTTATGGAAGCTGCATTCTAGGCTACGCATCGCAGTCCATAGAGCCCCATCGTACTATTCACTTTGTCCTATCTTATTTATATTTCAGACAGACGTTATATTATTATTGTACTTCTTAGTAAATGCTCATGCACTTGTGATACCGGATTTTGGGGTATATTAGTTGAAGCTTACGGTTCTGTATATTATCATAGCCTTTCATTTCTTTTATAAACTGCTAATTTTGTACGTTCTCGTGGATTTAAAAGTGTAAATTTTCTTCTTATTAGAATTTATGATTTCATAAGTAATAAAATGAATAAATAATGTAATAATTTACCATTGACTTGCTTGACGGTGACGTTTGACGCCATCACGATTTATAGTAAATTTTGAGTCGTGACACATATGGTGGAGTTAAATTAATCACCACCAACCATCATAATTACAGCAATTAGAAATTACTATTGAAAATCACCACCATCGTAATTGGTAAAACCATTTGCTGATTTTGTGTTTCTTTTTGTTTGTTACTGTTTCACAAACAATTGGGATTTCGGTCAAAGCTTGTTTTTAGAAGGACTAGGGTTACTGATAATCAAATAGAAATAGGAACAATTGCTATAAATAACAACTGAGTAGAAAGCAAAGTAAATCAGACATTTCAATAGTATTTTGTGACCTTACAAATGTTCAGTCCTCACCTTTTATAGTTATTTCTAAATAATACGTTTTTTCCTATCATAATGGAGTCATTATAGATAATTAATGGCTTTTAATGTAACGTTATAATAGGTAATCATAATTGATTCGACACAGATTCCATAACTTTTTCCGTAATTTAATGCCTATTAATTTCCAATAATACGTATCTATACCCTTTTCGCAATTTAGGTTCATTCTCCTGATGGGACTTCCGAATATTAAGAGGTTTGAGCGCCTATCCTTGTTGATTTTCTTGAATCTCTGCCCATGTCTGTTGAAGCTCGTGCCTCTTCAACTATTATTTGCCAACTGTCATCCTTTAACCAGTCCACATGTCATGACGTATTACCTTATAATTAATTTTATACATGAACTTAATTTTTCCCAATACAGATAGTCCCCCTACTTGCCATTTATTCATCAATAGAATATTTGGGAAGTAGATCTCATTTAAGCGAGAATATTTGCCTCCATTATTTCTTCTTTGGAACTGACGCTTCATATATCAGTTCTATTTAATGCCTGTGATACGTGGCATCCCCCAATTGGTTCTGCAAAATTCAGCGGCTTTTATGGCTTTTTACGGCTTCATCAATTATGAAGCGACGACTTTCATCATGTCGTTTCCATCATTACACCTTTTCCTTTGACGGTTGCTTCCGAGTATAAATATAACTTTTCCTCTTTGTCTTTCTCATAAAAAGTTTAGAATATTCAATTCCTTTTTTCTTCTTCCTTGTACTACTATGTCTTCTTCAAACCCCAACCCTCGAAGAGTCCCCATTGTTGATGACCTTCCTCTTGCTCCTATTAGAAGTAGGAGAGGAGGGAGACTTTCTAGTTAAGGGTCTTCATCAATACGAGGCTCTTCTATTCCTTCAGTGAGTTCTACTCCACCTTCTAGAATGAGGCGTTCTCTTTCCTAGAGGTCTTCGTCTAGAAATAAAGGCTCTACTGAACCTCTTCGTGAGCCTTTGGTAGATGAAATTGTTCCTGCTGAACTATCCTTTTACACTGATAGAGAATCCATCAGAAACCAAGTTTCTTCTATGTCTTCCTTAGATCGTGTTGATATTTACCCATCTCAAATTACTGAAGGTCTGATCTCGGTTGTTCGTAGGGATTGCCATTGGAGACATTATTTCCCCATTGTAATTCCTAACGCAAACCAAAGGATTACATATTACTTGACTGGGCTTTCTTTTGTGTACACATACCCTTTCACACTGAATTTCAAACCCACCATTGATCCTGTTATCATCGAATTCTGCCATTTTTTGACGTTTGTTTAGGACAAATTGGCCCCATTGTGTGGAGGGTTGTTGCATGCTTAAGTCATTTGGCCAATATGGCTAGTTTGCCTTTTAATTTCTTCCATTTGATTCACCTCTATTCTCCCAAACTTTTCCGCCATGGTATTTTCACTTTAGTAGCGAGAAGTAAGAGAGTGCTGGTTATCCCAGAGGATGATAAAGACCATGGCTGGTATGCCAGGTTTGTTGTTGCCCCCACTGTTGGTCTAGTGGGTCAAGAAAATGTTCTATTTCCTGAGAAGTGGAATTTTGCACATAACCTTTTTTTTTATAACTTATTCTATCTTTTCTCTCTATTTTGCTTGCTACCATTTAAAAATTTCCTCTTTTTCAACAACCATAGAAACTGTGGATGAGATTCCCAATTTTCATGGTTGGACAAGAAAGTTATTAAATGTTGCTCCGATGGAAGGTAGATCTTGGATAAACCTTTCATATCGGTTTGGTTGGAAAGTGAAAACTCATGGTAAATGCTTTTTCTCATATCTTCTTCGTACTTTCATTCATTTTTTCCTTTGTAATCTGTTTTGATCCTTCTTTTTATCAGGATTTCCCATTGGAGGTATAAGTGTTGATGTTGTCGTAGCTTCTAGAGTTTTTTTGGAAAGAGCTCAAGAGATAATCTTGGGTTCTTCATCGAAAAAGAAGGTTGTTGCAGTCCAAGATTCTGAAGAGGAGGAGGAACAGGACGGGGGTTCTTTGATAAAAAGGCTGCGAGCCAGAAGACGCGTCTTTTCAGATGATAAAGCGTCTCCTCCCCGTTCTATTCCTATTACCGAGCCTATTGAAGCTACCATGGTAATCTCCGATGATGACACTCTTGTGACAGCTCGTGACTCTGTTGATCAGCTCTTTGCTCATGGGTTTGATAGTGACAATTTGGGTTTAGTTTCAGATGAAGTACCACTTGACTTATTTACCATGCCTATTCCTGTGACATCTTCTTTACCAGTTGTAACTGCTATCGTTACTGCTCCGCCCCAAGCTATTTTGACTTCTTCCATAGTTCCCCCTACTATTGTTCCTCATACTGAGGTCGGTTCCTCAAGTGGATGTGGAGCTATGAAGCAAATTATCATCGAGGTTCCTGCTGATGGTAACCTTTTGAGAAAATCAAGTCGAGCTGATGTGTGGTTGAAACCTCTGATCGGTCCAATTCAGAAATCCAAGCTCGAGAATCACAACTCTTTGACTTGGATGAATGACAGTGCAATCATCATTAAAGGTATTTGTTCCTTTTCATACTTTATTATACCCCTTTTCTATTAAGGTTCTTACCCCCTTTTTTTTTAGATCAATCTTGTTGGCACAGAAATGATGAAGAGGATTTCCCATATGGAGCAGTTATTGCACGATTATCAAATTGAAGCAGATAACTGAAAAGAACAATATGAAAGCCTTCAAATTGATATAAAAGTATTAGAAGAAAACAAGTGCACCTTAGAGCACCAGTTGAAGGTTCTGGCTTCAGAGTGGGCAGTTGAGAAGGCTTCCTCAAATCAAGCTGACAAAGATAAAAATCTCCTCGAGACATCTTTTTCTGAGCAACTCTCCAAAGCCAGTGAAGAGATCAGAAATTGAAGGCTTTGTTGAGTGAGAAAGAGGTTTACGCCGGTGAATTCGTGCAAACACTTACTCATACCCAAGAAGATTTTCGTGAGTCTTCTGATAAGGTCAGTTTTTTTAGAAAGTTCACTCGCTTCTCTGCAAGCTTCTTATGATTCTGCCTTGGCTGAGAATAAAAGCTCAAAAACAAGATTGATCAATGGGAGAACGATTATGAGATTCTTGAGGACAAGACTGCAATTGAAGTGAGTTGGCCAATTTTAAACACTCGCCACGAGACCCTTGTGGAAGCTAGCCAAGAATATTTCAACTTGGATGCTAAGTTAGCCAAAATAAAAGATACTATTGAAAAAACTCAGCAAGGCCAAGACTTTCCTTCTCCCATGGCTGATACTCCCAAGCATGTTGAAGATGACATGGGTACGGTGAATGCTCCAACTCCTTCAAGCCAACTCGAACCTTCTGCTGCTAGTGATATTGCCTTAGATCTTTCTTCAGCCCCTCGGTGAAAGTTTTATGAAATGTGATTTCTTTTTCCTTTTTTTTTTGCTGGAATATGGTTTTGACCCCCGGTCCCATTTGGGGGTTTAGTTTTTGGAAATGACAAGTCTCCAGACCTTTTCGAGGCATTTTGTATAAATGACAAATAGTTTATGACTAGGTTCATACTTAGTCTAAACTTTTAATATTAAAAAGTTTTTTGTTCAACTTAATTGTCTTGAGCTTCTGTTTTGCTCGTTTTTGCCTTTATATTTTACGTCTCATTTGTTAATTCATGGTTTTTTGCCTTACCCTTTTGTTAGCTTCATGAATATCTGAATCAAACAGGAATTTATAAAAGAGGGCCCTTTTATATTCGATACTTAATGAAGAAGACGTCTCAACTTCATAACGGTGTAAATGTATGATAAAAGAAATAGGAACACACATGTTTCTTGAAATAACTTTAATAAAGTTTTTATTTGAACTTTTGTCAAGTTTAAATAACATGTATTTAAATAACTTCTACAACTTTTTCGTAATTGTTTTCATTACAACAGATTTGCAAAAAAGGAAAGAAAATCTAAGGGTTTTTTTACAACCCTTTTCTATTCATTTATAACCCTTTTCTATTCATTGCCTTTAACCTAGATATCATGAAATCTGTAAGGTTTTTTAACTGACTTTGTGTTATTGGCTCGTAACTTTGCTCTGAACTTGATTCATTCGATGAGTAGACTTTTGGTCTTTGACTTGAACTTTTACTATTCTCAGTCTTCTTTGCCTTTTTTATACATATATCATATGTATATTATGTAGTCCCCCAAGTGTTTGAGCTTTGAAATATGAGATCTCGAGCACTTGATTATTCCTCTCATGCAGTCCTTTTCTGAAAAAGAAAAACAAACGGGACTCGGAGGTACGATATTAGATGAAGACTGCTTAACCCTTTTAAATTTCTATCAGAATAGTTGTAACCCTAGACTGAGAATTATATTCTTTTCCGCGTGTCTTGCAGGTCGTAATTCATCCTTTAGTACGAGCTAGCTTTTTGCCTATCATCTAAAATCTTTAGTAAGATTTAAATAATTCAAAGATAAAAACAATTAATAGGGATACCTACCCGTGGTTATTTCTTTTCCTTAGAAATAATACCTCTTCAAATGAACAGCATTCCAATTTGAAGGCATAATCGTGCCATCCAATGTTTCAAGCTCATATGCTCATTTTCCTGCGATTCCATGAATTTTATAAGGTCCTTTTCGGTAATAGAACCAATTTGTTTAACCAAAAATTGAGATTTCAGTCAAAGCTTATTTTTAAAAGAACTCGGGTTACTGATAATCAAATAGAAATAAGAATAATTGATGTAAAAAATAGCTGAGTAAAAAGCAAAGTAAATCGGTATATTCCAATAGTATTTCGTATCCTTACAAATGTTCAGTCCTCACCTTTTATAGCTATTTCTAAATAATATGTTTTTTCCCTGTCATAATGGAGTCATTATGGACAATTAATGGCTTTTAATGTAACGTTATAATTGGTAATCATAATTGATTCAACACAGATTCAATATCGTTTTCCGTAATTAATGCCTATTAATTTCCAATAATACGTATCTATACCCTTTTCGCTATTTAGGTTCATTCTCCTGATGTGACTTCCGAATATTAAGAGGTTCAAGCACCTATCCTTGCTGATTTTCTTGGATCTCTGCCCATGCATATTGAAGCTCGTGTTTCTTCAACTATTCTTTGCCAATTGTCATCCTTTAACCACTCCACGTGTCGTATTACCTTATAATTAATTTTATACATGAACTTAATTTTTCCCAATACAGTTACTATTTTATGTTTTACTTTATCTAATTTTTCGTTTAACCATAGGAAGATATTTAGTAGAAATTATTCTGAAGAACAAAATAAAAATGGTTGAGCTCAAGTAATTTTTAAGTGAAATGAACATAAGTACAAAATTGTTCAAAATTTGGAAACCACTAGAAGATGTTGACGACGGCCTTTTGTACGTACTATTCAAAAAGGTAACAAAAACATGTTTTGCTAGTCTCAAAAGGTTAAAGGACTTTACTTAGATTTACTCTTTCTGACTAATCTAATAATTAAACCACCTATAAATGTTGCAGCCATTGGAGTTATGGACCACACAAGTGCAAATCTATGGATCGTAAACGAAAATTTGATAGTCGAACTTTGACTTAGCTGTAATATACTCATCAATTGTCAACTCTTAACTACAATATATCCTCCAATAAGAGAGGGGGGCACGGTATAAAGTATGAGCAACATGCTTAAGACCTATAATGTCTTTCTATTCTTCTACCTTTCTTTTTGTTCTATTAAAGGGATTAGCGCTATTTATCATAATTTTTTTCTTTTCTAAGACTCAAATCCAAAATCATTAATTAAAGATTAAGAAAATCTTATCCATCCCATTACAATAATTGATGGCATGCCTCTATCTTTTTCAAGATATTGCTCTTGCCCAAACTAACAACATTCTTCATTTCTAGAATCTTTAATAACATAGTTGTTCCCTTTCAAGAACTCTAGAATTAATTTCAAGCATCTACAACTAACTAATCAAATTAATTAAATATTTTAATCCGGCGGAAAGTAACATGAGTACGAATGCTACTTATATTATTCTCCCAACTTTTATTGTTGTATTTGACAAAAGATATAAGTAGCACTTTATATTTCTTGAGAAAATAGGACCTCCCCCCTACATCCACCCCACCCACCCTAACGCACGCGCTTACCGCATAAAATAGGACCTTCAAATGTTCTATGAGACATACAAACATAATGCCATTCGAACCATTGACCTATTTTTTGTAAATTGTGTTTTCAAAACTTGGCAAAAGCAAAGAAAAATATTAATTCAGCCTCTATACACGCACCAAGTCGTCTTAATTGATTGTTGTATAGGGGTGAAACCGGAGTAACATATACCTCGATTTCCCGATAAGTCAAATGAAGCCAGGACGTGGCTATATGGAATCGGATTTGGAGATGGAGACCTCTCGTACTAAGGGCTGAACGAAGTGCTCGATAAGACAACACTTCTCCGAACCAGGAATGAGCTCCGAGACCTCAGAAAACACGACAATGGTTGCACACGACAAATAGAGGGCTCCGATATTCGCACCCCACCGGATATCACGGCGCAAATCTCGGCCGACAACAACACGAATGAGTAATTGACGAGAAAGGGGATTTTTACCTGTTTTAGAATTATATTAGGGGTGAAACTCCTCTACTATATAAAGGAGTAGTTTTTTATTCAATGAAGAGATTGTAAAACGCATACCAAGGTAATACTAACTTACTTCTCTACTATTGAAAAATCTCTACTTATTTTTATTCTTTGTTCTTAATTGGCCTCGAACCCAATACCCAACCAAGGGCAGAAACTACTACCCAATCCAGGTTCAAACTAGGCCATAACGTTTTGAATGGTTTGATTTTTTATAATACCTTTAGCTTATTTATCTAATATTCTTGATTATTGTGTTGAATCAATCCATAGATCCTTAAAACTGTGTATAAATTCAATTGTTATCCATTTTGAGGATAAATACTTTGGCACCCATCATGGGGCTAAGGATAATAGTGGTGGTTTGATACAAATTTCCATAACACATTTTACGCTTGTTCTTTAGGTTTTTAATTTCAGGTCAGCTTAAAAATGTCTAACTCTCAGTTTGCTCACTTGAACGTTGAGGCTGAATATATCCATTATGGCGAAAACAACAACCTGGTACCTAGCAGTGAGGTGCCCCCTTCTGATCCTAATAGAGTCCCAACTGCCAATCCAATCGATGACATTTCATAGGTTGCTATCGACGCACACCTGCCAACTGACCCCGAAAATAGCATTCATGGAGGCCCTCGATCAACGACTCTAGAAATGCCCGAAGGCGAAGGTGATAGGATAAGCCTACGACTAATATTCAAAATGTTGCACACTCAACAAGCATCGATAGCACAACTACAAAATCAAGGCCACTCTCCCTCTAGGATACAGCCGAGCGGTCTTGGGAAATCACCCGAAGAAACGAGCAAATCACCGAGAGGTTGGGTAAAGCTGAGCCTGGGGCCAACCCCAAAATAATGAAAATGCTTGAGGCATTAACACAACGGGTGGAATCAGGTGAGAAGAAAATTTAGGCCAACGACAAAAATATGGAGACATATAACTCCAGGGGGTATCAAATCCTAGGGTCAACCCCAATATTAAAGGAACCGAATTCCAAAATGTTTATCCAAAAGCCTTTCCCTCAGAGCACTATCCCGAAGCCAATCTCGAAGAGGTTTCGTATGCTCGATATTCCAAAGTAAAACCAAACCACAGATCCAAACGAGCATGTGACCTCCTATATTTGTGACATCAAGGGGAACGACTTGGAAGATAACGAAATCGAGTTAGTGTAGCTAAAGAAGTTCAGGGAAACTCTATCAAAAGGATAAATGATAAGGTACCACAACTTACCCCCAAATTATATTGATTCGTTTATTATGCTTGCAGATACCTTCATGAAGGCTCATTCTAGGGCCATCAATGTCAAGACCAGGAAATCATACTTTTCCAAAGTTAAACAAAGAGATAACGAAATGCTCTAGTAATTTGTATCAAGGTTTCAGATGAAGCGATTGGATCTACCCCAAATTGCCGATGATTGGGTTGTTCAAGCATTCACTCAAGGACATAACCCTAAGAGCTCCTTGGTTTTCCAATAGCTAAAACAAATTTTGGTGGAGTATTCGACGGTAACTTAGACCAGCGTCCACAATAGATACCAATCAAAAATTAGAGTTGTGGACAACCAACTCGGAGCCCCTTCTGGGTCTATTTATCTCATTAGAGCCGATGATATGTCTAAGAGAATCTATAATCATGAACCAAAGTCAATTTGAGACCGGTATCAACCATATAGCAAAAATCGAAGGGGAAACGGGTCCGGACGTCACCCCTACGAGGAACTTAAGGAGAGGCAATCGAGGGATCAACAGCCGAGTTCTAATGAGCAAAAATGGTTTTGATAGTCCACTCTGGGCTAGGGAGGCACCAAGATTGTCAGAATATAACTTCAATGTTGATGTTGCTAGTATCGTATCAGCTATTGGGGCGCATCAAGGATACCAAGTGGCCCCATCCATTGCAGTCGACCCCACCAGAGGGACCCTAACTTATTGTGTAAGTATCATTCCACTCATGGCCTCCTGATCGAGGATTGCCGGCAATTGAGAAAAGAAGTTGCCCGGTTGTTTAATAAGGAGCACGTACGAGAATTTCTGAGTGATCGAGCCAAGAACCACTTCAAAAATAGGCATGCCGAAAAATAGACCGAATATGAGGAACCTCAACACATCATCAACATGAACATTGGAGAGGTCTATGTCCCTTAGGGGCCAACGATAAAATACACTAAAGTATCTATCATGAGAGAAAAATGCACTCGAGACTATATCCCAGAAACAACTATTTCGTTCAGCGATGAGGATGTCTAGGGCATCGTACAACCTCATAATGATATGTTGGTAATATTTGTACTTATCAATAAATCTCGAATTAAACATGTCTTCATTGATCTAGGTAGCTAAGCCAATATCATCAAATCGAGGGTTAAAGAGCAATTGGGGCTACAAGATCAAATAATGCCAGCAGTTTGGGTGTTGAACGGATTTAGCATGGCATGAGAAACCACTAAAGGGGAGATAACCCTACCAGTGAACACCACCGGGACCAACCAAGAAATAAAGTTCAATGTAATTGAAGGAGATATGAGATATAACACTATATTCGGAAGACCATGGGTTCACAACATGGGGCGGTTCCTTTAATCTTGCACTAGGCATTGAAGTTCCCTATGCCAAGAGGAATCAAGACGGTGTACAGAGAACATCCGGCTGCAAAAGAGATGTTCGTAGTCGATAAAGTACTCTCGATACCCACCGTTTCGATATCAAAGAGCATGGAGCCGACAAGAAAGGCTGAAGTTAAATAGCAATCATCGATGCCAGTCCCGGTCAGATTGGAGGAATAAGGAATCGTCGAGGAGTCAATGAGGAGGATGATTACAAAGTTCCAAGATCATTCATAGCTCCTGTTAACACCGATGCCATCAAATCAACGATCGAAGAGTTTGAGTAAGTCACATTGATCGATTACCAGCCAGATCGAAAGGTATACCTGGGCACGTGTTAGCCCCCAAGCTCAGGAAAAAAACTCATTAATTTTCTTAAAGCTAACGTAAATTGTTTCACTTAGTACCATCTTGACATGACAGGGATCCCACCTGAGGTAACTACTCATAATCTAAGTTTGGAACCAAAGTTCCACCCGGTTAAACAGAAGATGAGACCCCAGTTCGAGGTCAAGCATGCATTCATCAAGGACGAGGTATCTAAACTCCTTAAAATAGGGTCCATTCGGGAAGTTAATACCTGGACTGGTTAGCTAACATAGTCGTAGTGCTTAAAAAAGGAAATAAGCTGATAATATGTGTACACTACAAAGACTTGAATAAGGCGTGCCCTAATGACGATTTTCCTTTGCCTAACATCGATCACATTATCGACACGAGAGCCGGGCATGAGATACTCAACTTTCTCGATAACTATTCTGGGTACAACCTTTCGAATGGAACCATACAATTAGGAAAAGACTTTTTTTATCACTAAATTCGGCACATATTGTTATAAGATAATGCCATTCATATTAAGAACGTTTGTGCCACCTATCAACGCCTAGTAAATCGAATGTTCGAAGAACATATAGGAAAATCAATGGAAGTTTATATTAATGACACGTTAAGTCCCTACGAGCAGATGATCATTTGAAATATTTGTGAGAGACCTTCGACATATTGAAAGAAAACAATATGAAGCTGAACCCGGAGAAGTGCGCATTCGGGATCGGATCGGGAAAATTCCTTGGATTCATGGTATCCAATCATGGAATCGAGATCAATCTCGATAAAATCAAAGTTATAGAAGACATCACCGTGGTGGAAAACATTAAGGTTGTTCAGAAGCTGACCAAGCACAAAGCCGCCCTGGGCCGGTTTATATCGTGATTCTTGAATAAAAGCCATCAGTTCTTCTCATTATTGAAGAAGAAGAAAAACTTCTCCTGGACTCCATAATGTCAACAAGCTTTGGAAGAACTCAAATGGTACCTTTCAAGTCTGCCCTTGATCCACATCACGAAGGCGGATGACTAGTTGTACCTTTACTTGGCGGTCTCTGAGGTGGCGGTAAGTGGAGTCTTGGTCTGAGAAGAAGAAGGTACGTAATTTTCTATTTACTATGTTAGTAGAACTTTAGGCGAGGCCAAAACAAGGTATCCTCACTTAGAAATCGCTCGCTTTGCTAAGCGCCTCGAGAAAGTTAAAACCATACTTTCAATGTCAACCCATATGCATCTTAACATCCTACCCACTAAGGAACATCATGCACAAACCTGAGCTCTCAGACCGTTTGGCTAAATGGGTTGTCGAAATCAGCGGGTACGATATCGAGAATCGACCCCGAACCTCTATCAAATCTCAAATTTTGGCATACTTCGTGGATGAATTTATGACAGCCTTAATACCTGAATTCAAAAGGGAATTAATGTTAACCTCAGGGACTACCTCGGGAATTTGAACCCTTTAAGGAGCCTCGAAACCACCTATAGGGGATGTGATTAGGCAATTTATTAGGATTGTGAAATTGAATAACAATGAGGTCGAGTAAGAGGCCATGATTGCAGGTCTCAAATTAGCTAAAAGCCTTGGGGATGAGGTGATCGAAGCCAAATACGACTCCCTCCTCATGGTAAATCAAGTCAACAGTACGTTCGAAGTGAAAGAGGAATGGATGCGAAGGTACTTGGACAAATTACACGTAACACAGTAGCGATTAAGGGAATGGACCATGCAACACGTGCCCCGAGATCAGAACAGTGAGGTTGATGCTCAGGCTAATTTTAGGGTCATCGGTCAATGATGAGTTCAGCTCAGGAACAGTGGTGTAACTCATGAAATCGGTGATAGAAGAAGGGCACGCCGAAGTAAATTCCATGTGTTTGACTTAGGATTGGAGGAACAAGTACATAAATTACTTAAAAACTAGAAAATTACCCTTGGATCCCAAAGAATCAAGAGCTCTACGTACCAAGGCTGCCAGATTTAGCTTGGTCGAATGGACTTTATCTAGAAGAACATTCGACGGCCCGCTAGTCATATGCTTGGGGCTACTGAATATGCCTTGAGAGATGTCTTTGAAGGCGCTTGCAGGAACCATGCGGGTGAAGAATTTTGGTTCAAAAATTAATCAGGGTCGGATATTAGTGGACCAAAATGGAAAACAATTCAAAGGACTTCGTACGAAAATGCGACGACTACCAGAGACACACACTGATGATCCATCAACCGGGAGAGCTACTCCATTAGGTCTTGTCCCCATGGCCATTATGAAATGGGGGTTGGACATTGTCAATCCCCTGCCGTGGGCACCCGGTAAGGCTCAATTCATACTTTTCATGACAGATTCTTTTTCCAAATGGGTCAAAGCTCAAGCATTCGAAAGCTTCATGAAAAATAAGTCATTGACATCATTTGGGACCATATAATATGCTGATTCAGGATACTGGCTGAAGTCGTTTGCGATAATGGGAGACAATTTATCGGCAACAAGGTAAATAAATTCTTCAAAGACCACAAGATTAAGAAGATCCTATCAATACCTTACCACCCTAGTGGAAACGGACTGGTAGAATGCCAAAGAAAAATGGAAGGAAATTGTGCCCAAAGTCCTGTGGGCATACCGTACGACCGCAAAGTCTAGTGTCGAGGACACCCTATTATCATTAGTATATGAGGCCGAAGCCTTAATACTAGTAAAAGTGGGGGAACCGAGCCTCAGATTTTGATATGCAACTAAAGAGTCAAATGGCAAAGCCCTGATCACGAGCCTAAAACTATTGGATGAAAGGCATGAGGCCTCCCTAGTCCGGTTGGCCGCCCATAAAGAGCGGATGAAAAGGTACTACAACCAAAGAGCCAACCTCCAACACCTCAAGATCAGGGACTTGGTGTTGAGGAAAGTAACATTATATACCCGGAACCCGAACTAAGGGAAGCTGGGACCGAATTGGGGAGGACCGTATCGAGTCGTTGAAATTACCAGCAAAGGCTCGTACAAACTTGAAGCAGGAAACGGTGCGCAACTACCGGACAATGGAATGTGACGCACTTAAAGTTGTACTACTGCTACGGTACAGTCCCAATTACTCTTTAATAATAATATAGATCGAACTAACACTTGCAGGCAACAGCCAAAGATGGATATGGCTATCAGATCTGAAAGCACGTGTTGCACTCTTTTTTCCTTGAACCTGTTTTGTCTCAAAATGGGTTTTTTGACAAGGTTTTTAAAGAGGCAATACTAAACATTCTAACTTAGATACGAAGACCGGTCTCAAATCGAAGTCAATGATATTTCACTTCATGTCAACAGTATCCGAGCCTTCTCAAGACCGACCTCGAATACTGGGGGCCATTAACCTCGGATTAAGGGTTTTATCAAGGAAAAAAGAAAACCTTGTATGTTAGAAGCTAATGTGTGTTTGTTAGAGTTCATTGTAAATGTCAAATGGTCATGTGAATCATGCCCACGTAGTCAACTTTAGCCATGATACAAGCTTCTACGAGCATTCGACTATATATTTTACACATTGAAATAAAAAAAGGTTCCACATTGCTATTATGCAATTTCTCGTATCTTAAAATCTGGATCCTTAAATTCCACGGGCTACCCCTATTCGGGACTATCGGGCCCAAGGGCTACCCCTACTCAAGGACTGTCGTTCGAAAAAAGTACGGGCAACTCGGGATACTAAATCTGGGAGGTACCAAACCTATACAAAAGGATACGACCACCCTAAAAATGGCTTGGAGATGTCCAAAGCTCATAATCAGAAAGTAAGGCCATTATAAGAACTCTAAACCTACTAAGAGGTTACCCTCAACAAAGCATTATCTAAAAATCACTTAAGCATACTGAAAAACTTCTGGTCACACTGAGTTTCCAAAGCCTCGAGCAAACAAAGTTGTATCGAGATTGGACTCCGTTCGGACCTCTGAAAAATGAACGCCCTTCAACTATATTTGATTTTATGCTAAGCCACCAAATGCATTACAAGAATAGAGATTATGAAAATATGCTAGAAAAGTAAAAACACGACATTTCCATAAAGGGAAGTTTTCATATATATATATATACACACACACACAAAGGCTCGACATAATGGCCTGAAAAAAAAAATGTACATAAGGAAAAACAAAAGCTAAAAATATGATAAGGCGTCTACTCCTAGTCTTCACCCCCCAGAATTATTAGAGCCCTCAGATCCTTCAAAGCCTTCGGCCTTCTCGGGCTCATAGATCTCCTTCGCCTTGGCCTCGAGTCTCTTCGCTTTATCGATCTCAACCAATAAGTGGAAGCCTCGAGCGTGGATATCTTCAAGGGTCTCCCTTCGGGACATCCACCTCATGTATTCAACCTTCGTCTTTAGGCGTATCTCTGCTGCCTCCATGTCGGCCATGTATTGGGACACCATCTCTTCAACATCGGCAAAGGTTATGTCCAAATTGGACTTTATTGCCTTATATTCCCTACTCAGGACATCATGCTCTACGACAGCCGAGCTCAGCTGTGCTCGAAGACCCTCATTAAGCTGAGACCACTTATCAACTTTATCTTTCACCAACCAGAGTTAATTCTCCACCGATGCCAGCTCCACTTTTACAGTCTCCTTCTCCGAGGCCAGTCAGTCTATCCTGCCCTTCCACACTTCAGTTTGGGCCTTGACCTCGTCCAACTCAACCCTCAACTGTTGAACTTGTAAAGTCATGCAGTTAGTCATCACGACTAGTTGCTCGTTCTTATCTTCAAAGACCTTTACCTTTTCAACCAAGTCAGCATGATCATGTTTTAGGGTCACGACTTTCTTTCGAGTTTTTTCCAGCTCGGATTGGAGAATCGGGAGGTCCTTAAGGGCCTCGTCCTGTCTCTCACTTAGAAGCCTATACATGTCAGTCTTGTAAACCTTCTCCATGAGCTCGAACTCGAGCTGGCTGGTCTTTAAGTGGTACCGGAGAAAGCTCTCGTGATGAAGCAATGAAGCCTGTAAATAAAGGGAGCTAAGTAAGGAACATCAAAGGAAAAGTTTAAGTGATTCATAAAGGGAGTTTGGAGGTGTTAGAACCTTACCCGGTTCAATACCAGTTGTTCCTCATTGAAGAGACTCGACGTCCCTACCTCATTCATCTTTGTCTGGTCCTTCATTTCCAGACATCGGAGGTGGCTGGTTATGCCTACCGAAGAGGATAAGACATGGGCATCCTCTAGGACTGTGAGAACAACTATCCTCTTGCGCTAGGGGTCCGCGCTCGGCGTAGTTAACCGCTTCACCAATCTTGGGCTCGTGCTCGGCCCATTGGTTCTCGAAGGCACGTCCTTCTTCGGTATCTCAAGGTGGACCAGCTCGGAGAAATTTTCCAATGCTAACATGTCAATGGCATCAAAGAAGGGGTGGAGGGGATCTTCTGCACCTTATGCTCCTTCGCTTAACTTTTCCTTTCCTGCTTGGGCCTCTTCAAGCATGGACTCGGTGTATGAAGGCATTTCAATGATGTCTAATACACTGGTCGCCTCTTTCGGATTAGAAGTAGCTTTTTGCGAGGTCTCAACCCCCATCTTAGTCTTGGCCTCTCGAGTCGGAAGAAGATCAGCTTAATGGCTCTTTTCCTCGGCTGCCGCCTGCTCCCCAGTAGGGGTCAATTCATGAGCGACAAAGATGTCGTCTTCTTCACGCTCACCCCTGAGTCGGTAAAGCAAGTTAGAGTCCGGTATCTACTACTCGATATTCTTCTTAGGCTTGTGAGCCCGAGTGGCCGGCCTCTTTTTTATCTTCACCCCGGGCCCCTCTAAGCCCGAGGATTTCCTTTTTCTCTTCTTCTCCTCCGCAACAACCCAGAGTTGTACCGTAACAGAGGGATCAATGGACAAGGACACATCCTCGTCCCCTTCTAGCAGACTAAGTTTAGTGGTCTTAGGCAAACCTATGAAGGAAAGAGGAGAGCTCAGCGTTATGTGAATTTAGAGCATAATAATAGCTATTCGGAGTAGAACCTTACAATGAGAACGAGCCTCGCATCGGACCTTCGAAAGTTTTTGCCACAAGCGCTCGAAGTATGGAATCTACTTGCAGATGCCTTCGACCCACTCCTTGAGTGGGGGAACTGCATTGGAACCCGAGCAACAGCTGCACTACCACATATACTGATGGTGAGAAAGGAAATAAAAGGAATTGACACTCAAGAGAAGGCTACACTTACGAGATGCATTCCACTTCTCGGGAAGTGGCAGGAATTCAGAAGGGATCAAATCTTCAGTTCTCACCCGAACAAAGCGCTCTTGTCAACCTTAGCCTCGATCCTCGTTGATGCTCGAAAAGAGGGCCTTTTTGGCCCGCCGAATGATCTTAATTAGTCCCCCTCGAAAAATACAGTGACTGTATAAATGGAGTAGATAGTCGAGGTGAACCGAGGGGATTCAGTTTTGTTCACAAAATAATGTAGGAGGATCACGATCTTCCAAAAAGATGTGTGTATTTGCCCGAGGACGAGGCATACCCCGTAGCTCGTGTAGAAGGACAAAACTACTGGGTCTATTGGTCCCGGCATGAAGGGGTAAGTATAAATACTTAAATACCCCTCCACATGTGTGGTAATATCGTCCTCAGGCCCGGGGACAACCACGTCTTTGACTTCCCATTTGTAGTCCTCTCTGACTATGGGAAGGGTATCATTAGTGATGGAGTATATGTATCTCCATGCTCCTTCACCCTAGTCCTGTTTGGATGAAGCCTTCTCGACTTTGAAGCCGTCTGTGATTAAGCAACCCCCGGGTATAAAGCTTTTCATAATGGGCTCGGGGGCGGGCTCAGGGGAAGCTACCTCGTTATTTGTGGCTGGGTGGGAAGATGAAGAGGCAACCTGCTGATGAACTGATTTGGAAGGTTTAGCCATTACTATCTGAGAAAATATGAAAATTTAAAGAAAAAGTTTGAAGTTATGAAGAAACAAGTATGAAGGTTGAAGAAAAGAGTATGAAGATTTAAAGGTAGGAAAAAGATCTAGGTAGAAACCTAAGAACAATTATGAAGATTTGAAGACAAAATATGAAGATATGAAGATTTAAAAGAGTTGGTGGCCGCTAATAAATTTGAAGGTGGAAGCTTGGATCAGAAAGTAGAAGAAGTACAAACGGTAGAAGCTTTTATAGGGGAAATACGCGATGTTTCGCATTCGAAGGCAACCAACCGATGAACGAGATGTGCCCGAAGTCAGAACGACGAGACTGATGGGACATTTTGGCTTATCCGTCATCTCGGTTGTGACGTGCGTCGGAAGGAACTGGGGTTCATCTATCACCTCCCATCGTTTCGGCAAATCTATTCTTCGAAAAACGAGGGGACTATCTGTATACGGGTGAAATCGAGGATAACATATACCCCGATTTTCCGGTGGATCAAACAATGTCAGGACGTGACTACATAGGATCGGATTCGGAGTTGAAGACCTCTCGTACTAAGGACCAAACAGAGTGCTCGATAAGATAGCACTTCCCCGAACCCGGAATGAGCTCTGAGACCTCGGAAAACACGACAACGGTTGCACACGACTAACAGAGGGCCGCGATATCTGCAGCCCACCGAGTATCACGGCGCAGATCTCGGCCGACATCGTCAGCGGATCAACAATTGACGAGAACGGGGATTTTTATCTTTTTTAAAATTGTACTAGGGAAAAACTCCCCTACTATATAAAGGAGTAGTTTTTATTCAATAGAGAGATTGTAACACGCATGCCAATGCAATACAAACTTACTTCTCTGCTATTGAAAAATCTCTACTTTACCTGTGTTCTTTGTTCTTAATTGGCCTCGAACCTAAGAATCAACCAAGGGCAGAAACTATTGCCAAACCGAGGTTCAAGCTAGGCCATAACGTTTCAACTAGTTTGAATGTTCATAATACCTTTAGCGCGTTTGTCTAATATTCTTAATTATTTGTGTTAAATCAATTCACGGATCCTTAAAACCGCGTATAAATTTATTTTTTGTTCATTTTAAGGGTTAACAATTATATAATTAAAAAATAAATTAAGATAAAAACTTATATAGTACTCCTTTGTTTCATATAATAATATATTAGTTTTGACAAGCCACAAAATTTATGAATGTAAAGAAGATTTTAAGTTATATGATTTAAAACTAAATATGCGTATAAAATACCAAAAATATCTATTAAATCTTCTTATCTCAAAACATGCCATGTCATTTTTTATAAGGTAGTATGATTAACGGTAAAATTTTAATGTTAGAATTAAAAAAAATCCTCCCTCTGGTCCTTTAAGAAAACTAATTTTAAAACAAGTAATTTTAGAAAAATTAAGAAAGAATCACTAACTCTTTTAAACTTTACCATTAATCTAATAAATGTGGAGCTGATTAATATAGTGAAAGCTAAATTAGTAATAAATTAAGATCAAAGATAAACAATAGTAATAATTTAGTTAAATTATGTTTTAAACTAAATATAGCCTCTTTATCTTTTTCTCAAGTTACGCGGTTGAGAAGTGGAAGAACTGAGGTTTCTATAAATACAAAAACAACCCCTCCTAAAAATCGAAACCGAGCCACCCGTTATCTCCATTCCACTCACAACCATCTTTTTCTCACCCCGGTTTTACCTTTTCGTTCTTTGCAGTTTGCCATTCAACTTCTCCCAAAGACATTTTCATCTATTGGTACGTTCTTCACCTTTCTGCTTCCATTTGTTTTAGTTAATATTCTTCTATCTGAGATGGTGTTTTGTGAGAAATGGGAAAATTTGCAATTTGCTCCTCTAAAATCAGGTTAAATCACAATCAGAAACTTTTTGCCTATGGAATTAGAGAAACTCTGAAGTATTTGGATTTTGACAATGTGAATAAGTTAAATCCACACATTCTTTTTTTTTTAAATCTCATCTTTCTTCAAATTTTTTTGGTTAATGGTTTGTAGTAGTTAATGGTGTTAAATTGCTAGTAATTATTTTCGTTGAAAACAAAATCCTTACGTTCACTGGACTGCTTTTGTCTGGCAAGGGTGTTATTTTGATGATTTCAGTTCTTGTCACGTTGACTTTGTTTTCCTTCAGAAAATTTAACAAATTCCTGACTGTTTCATCCCCAAAAGCATAATAGGGAATTTTGTGCACTCACAAAATAGAGAAATGAAAGAACGAACTGGGAAATTAGAGGTTGAGTTTGGGGGGGCATAATTTTGTTACTTGTGCCGTTAATGGTTCCATCCTTTTATGAATTGTTGTTATAAACGGTAGACTGCGCAGGAAAGGATTCGGGTGGGGAGAAGATGTAATCTTTTATTACTTTTGTGGGACTAGAAGTTGTAGAACAACAACAACAACATACCCAGTATTATCCCACACTGTGAGCTCTGGAGAGGGTAGTGTGTACACAGACCTTACCCTACCTTGTAAAGGGGTAGAACAGGATGCATCAAAGTACTTTCATTCCCATCTCTTATTGATACATGGTTATTAGCCGTTTTGACAGCGTTTTTATACAGTTCACCTTTGGATATTGGAAGGGACTGGGAGATCATGTCCGAGTTTGATATACAAATGCTTTTTCAATCAAAACGATATTTTTCATTTTTATTGTACATAGGAGGAAGAGGAAGGGGAAGGAGAAGGGAAAATGGGGGAGGAAAAATCAAACGCTCACCGACAAGGTGAAAGTTCAGGTAGCCAACCAACTTCACTGCTAAGATTCCCTGTCAAAATTAGTTAGAATGCAGTTTTAGCCATATTCTACTTTTATATCTATTTCAATTTTTTTAGGAGCTAACACTTGTTTATACATAGTTTTTTGCCGCGAAGTATTTTTTCAGCTATGTTGCCTGTGCTATCCAAAAATGTCTTCCAAAAGTATTGCATTTTTGGAGGATCTGACACGGATACGGTAGCATTTTGCAGAGTTCACACTCCACGCAACATAGTTTTTCACTACATTTGTTTCAAAGAAAATGGGTTCATATTAATAGAAATGCAATTTTATGGTTTAAGTATTTAGTGTTTGAATTGGTCGTGCTTATTTGTGACGAGAGTGCACAATACTTTTGTTCCCAATCCTTGCTGATCACATTTATACTCCCTGTAGGTTAAGATCTAAGTCTTGCGTTTTGTATCGTGCTCCCTATGGTAGTTACTGTTAGGTGTTATTGCATGCCTTTTAATTTACGGTTTTATGTGTAGTTATCTGTTTATGCATTTTCTGCTGGAGTCACTAATGCTCTTTTGTTTTTTTCCTTTTCTTTTTCTCCTCTTTCTCTTCCCTTTCACTTGAGCTGAGGGTCGACTGGAAATAGCCTCTCTGCCCTTTCGGGTAGGGGTAAGGCCTGTGTACGTATTACCCTTCCCAGACCCCACTTTGTGGGAATACACTGGGTAGTTGTTATTGTTGTTGTTGTAGGTTAAGATCTAAAAGAATGCTGATCACATCCTTGCAGTGAAGTTCTAAAAGAAAGGATAATGACAGAAAATAATAGGAAGATTATTCATTAAGTTGTCTTATTTATTTTGCTTTCCAAATGGTCAATTCATCTAAAACAGATTAATTATGTTGAATAGTCTTTTGGAAAACTGGACTTCATGTTTCAATCGAAGTTTTTGACGCCCAATCATGTTGCTGGATTTCATCCTATCATGTTGTTTTGCTATAAACATGTATTTTTTCATTTATACGGTTAATTTTCTAGTTATAGAACTATTACTGTAGATCCTCTCATTTTAGATTTTCAAGTTAAGGTGCTGAGTCCCAGACATTTACTTCCTGTGGATTTTCTTGTCCAAGTGTCTGGGAATAAACTGTATGAGCTGATTTATTTGCATTTTGTTCTTTAGCAGATCTTCATGGCTTTGGAACACAATTTTGTTGGTGAACAAGTGTTCAGTTTTGGATCCGAAGAAGATGCTTCCCTTAAGAAGGGGAGAGCAATTCCTGTTCCAACAGCAACTTCTGATTGTACAACTGGTGGTTATGATTGCAATATCTGTCTCGACTCAGCACATGACCCTGTAGTCACCCTTTGCGGTCACCTCTACTGCTGGCCTTGCATTTAAAAGTGGCTCCAGGTCAAGAGCTCTACTCCAGGATCAGACGAGAAATGTAAATGTCCAGTCTGTAAGGCTCACATCTCAAGCTCAACGCTGGTTCCTCTCTATGGCCGTGGGACATCATCAACAGAATCTAAACTCAAGAAGTCTCAACTGGATGTTGTTGTACCGCGCAGGCGGCAGGCCTCAAGCCATTGGGATAACCACTCCGGTTAATTCATCGTCTCCATAAGTCAGCATCTTCATCACAGGCAATACCCTCCCCTCTACCTTCCATAGCTATGCTGCTTTGGGTCCATCCCCAGTGACCAGTTTGTCCAGCCCGACAGTCGGGGTATTTGGAGAAATGTTTTTGGCAAGGATTTTCGGGAGCTCGGACACAAGAGTATTTGCTTATCCTCATCCAAGTGCTTACACCATCCCAGGAAGTGGCAGTTCTAGAATGAGGCAGGTGGAGAAGTCTCTTAACAGATTATCCATCTTTCTTTTCTGCTGCATCATTCTATGCCTTCTCCTATTCTGAGTGTTTAATAATGGTTGATTCTTTGATGTACAGTTGTACAGATTATGTGACTGTTCTTGCTAACGGTCAGTCCGTAGATAGTAGAAATGCATAGGCTTATAAGGGATCTAAAAGAAAAAGCTTAATGGTCTCTTTTTTCCTGCGAATGTTCTTCTGCATTCCCTTCTATATCATAAAACTTTTTGCCCTTCAGAAAGTGGCAACAAACATAGCAGCTACCTGCTCTCTACTAAGGTAATCTCTTGAATTGTACTCGAGTAGCATTACTTGGCTTATTACAGTGGTTTATTAGGAGGGAACTCTAGGAAGGAGCCCAGTGAACCTTTGTTTTGTGGCCCAAATGGTCTGATATTTGTAATGTAATATGAAGAATGGGCATGTTCCTTTTCTTTTTTCTTTTTTTTTGGGTGTTGTCCTATCTACATCTTTTTTTTTTCGTTTGAATTTTTTTTGGATTTCATAAAGTTAAAAGGTTTAGATTCAACTTGATCTTGGGCGGGAGGGAACCATTAGGTATGATCGTACATTATAGGAAATTGACATATTTGGTTCAAACTCCTCTATATGGTGTCATATGCATGAAATGTCGTACCAACCAGCGTAACAAAACCTTTTCGTTTCCTGGTAAATCTTAGATCAATTTTCCTTTCTTGTAGTAGTTGACTTTGGTGATATAGATAAGCCCTTTCCATTCTTTCTGCAAACCATCCATTTCTACCTTAGCCCTTTTTGTTGGTAGACTGAAGAAGTAGTAGTTTCATTATTTCCAGGGACTTATTAAAACTCCCGGAAACAAAGCTAAAGGGCAATTTAGGGTTGTGGTGCTTGTTTATCTCTACTCGATTTCACTTCGTAGTAATAAACTACAATACGATACATAATGAAACGAAATGTAATAACCATCCAAATAAGTTGTGAGGGATATGTACCAGCAGGTAGGGATGTACATAGGTCGGGTTAGTTCGGATTTTACAATTATCAAATCAAACGAATTGTGTCGGATTATTAAATATAAAGACCAAACCAAACCAATAAAACTCGGGTTTTTCGCTCTCGGGTTTTTGGGTTATTCGGGTTTTTTCGGATTTTTTTTCAGTAAAATCTTCGTAGAACAAAACATATAAATTGTGCTCAAAATATTTCTTTAATCCTAATAAGTATTTTTCAAGAAAATAATATAAAATATGAGATGTATCATGGCATTATTCTAAAATATTCAACAATAAAGACAATAAAATTATGTAATATAAATATTACTAATTAAAAAGTCATAATAGAATAAACATAACCTAAAAGTACTACGTCATGCTAAAATAAGTAGACTAATAAGGGAGTATTAATTACATGACTAAACGCTAAAGAAAAAATAAAAAATAGGTTATGCATTTTTATCTAAATTATTGCAAAACAAAAAATAGATATTCAATACATTCCCGTTCGTAGTATTGAATTGAATGTCTTTTGTTAGCATTAGTATTGACTTGATTTTGGTTTGTGCTTTTGTTAGCATTATTTAATTCACTAATGTTAATGGCTATAAAACTTATTGGAACATTCAAAAGCTCTAAGTCCAACCTTGAAATAATACCTTAAAAGATAAAATTATAAATTTTTTTAATAAATATTTATAAATTACATCACAATAAGTATATTTTTATATTAAATATATCTCAAATTTCTATATATGTAATGTCGGGTTGGTTTGGTTTCGGTTTGACTTTCTTTAGTTAAAATCAAATCAAACCAACTATGGTCGGGTTTTTTTTTCCAACACCAAACCATGGTCGTTTTTTTTTCTCGGTTTGACTCGGATTATCGGGTTGGTGCGGTTTGTCGGTTTCGTTTGTACACCCCTACCAGCAGGAATCTGGAGACTAATTATAAAAGTTCAGAAACCTAGACTAACTAATAAACGATCTGCAATTGAAACGTTAACTCTATACCTCATGGTGTGATCTTCACTTTGTTTAATTTGCGAGACTATTTCCAAAGATTGTTTCTCCAAATTTTTGTTGGAATTCTCAGATTTATACTCCATCCGTCTCAATTTATATGTCGTGATTCTCTCTTATACAGTCCTTAAGAAGATAACAATTAGGAGGTATTTTTGACTATTTTATCCTTATTTATGTATTGTTAGTGTTTGAACAATCATAATATTAACTCATAATTGAGGTGTTTATAGTCTTCAAGAACAATTACTATTAACAGTAAAATAGAAAAAAATAATTAAGTTTGTCTTGAACTATAAAAATTACAAACAATTTGAGACAACTATTTTTTAAAAATACGACAGATAATTTGAGATGGAGGGAGTACAAAATAAGCACACGCGTTTGTCAGTAATGAAGGCTATTTAAACCAACGAACCCATAGTGTGAGTACTAATAAGGCTTTTCATTTTTTATTCTTGGTAACCGGTCTGTTATGTTAAAATGTATGACCATCTCACCTAAAAGCTTAATTAGATGTTAGAATATATTTTCGTTTTTTTAACTATGTCTTCAAGACGCCTCTCACGTGTGGATCTGATTCTTTATGATGGGTGAAGCGCGTAAATATTTTTTTAAAATAATGGATTACCGGTGAGACTCGAACCTAGGATCTCTGCACGATCAGATTATCAATATGGCTATACGAGTATGTGCCTTTTAGTTCTTGCTTAGATAGTTCATACAGCGAAGACAAACAAGATTTCAGTGATTCCATCTACTATTAATTTATTACAATTCAAATTCAATTCCAACTGAATATCTTTTATTTTTTCCTTCAGCCATCAAAGCAACAGACTATCAAGTCATCTGAACAAACAATTATATATAGTACATATAAATTAATGAAAAGAAAGTATGGGGAAAGAGAGAAAAGTCATACTCCGTACGTACAAACAATTTAATTAGTACTAAGTTAAATGGATATATCGAGTTGTATCGACGACGACTAAGATATAACCTAAATTCATTGGTGTGAATATATGAAATTGGTGCTCATATCATTAGCAGCAGACCAAAGAATCACCGACGATTACTCTAAAACAGATTTTGCATAAACTGTCACATGCACTTGTTTTCTTCTTGTCTCTTTTCAACTTTTATTTAACAAACTCTTACGTACATTTCCGTATCTCCAGGGATTGCCAAAACAACCCGCATAATTTATATATATCTTTCTCAAAAAACGAAAAATAATAATATGAAAGACAAATCATACATGCTAATTCATAGTATTTGGAAAATGATATAAGTTTCTATTATAAGTAATCACCGACAACCGCGTATTACTATACTACTGCATGCTACTCTGTAGTTTATTCGAATTTGAGAATCCCAAGTCTATAAAAAGAAGAAATAGGCACGTCCATTTATGCAATAGTCGAGTCATTAATATATATATATCATCACTTCTATTCCAAGAAATCTTCACATTCTTGTTTCTTTTTTAGATTTTCAAGGTTATGGAGAAACTTGTTCCTTCTCTTTCGATTTGTGGGTTTGTTTTGTTGTTTACTTGTTTGTTTATTGAGGAGATCAGCGGTCAAAATTGGATTAATGGTCGCGCAACTTTTTATGGTGTCAATCAAGATCCTAGCACCTTTGGTAAGTCTCGTTAAATTAGTAACATGCGTACTGTAAATGTTTTGTTACAGTAATGAATTTATTACAATAATTAAAACACACGTATGCTCTAGAAAACCAAATATGCATTATGCATATACGTTTTCTAGAAGCGGCAAATGGATGTGTTATACTAAAATTTAAGCCGGTCAAAACAAGTCATATTTCAATGCACTTTTGCTTTATATCATAATGTGTGTTTAGCAGGCCGAAGCTACGTTTTGATAAGTGTGCTCAATTGACCATCTTTATCAAAAATTATACTGTATACGTATATATAAAATATTAGATTTTAAAGGTATATAACATATATTAAACACTCTTTGTTAAAAAATTTTTTACTTTATTTAAATTTAAATACCCTTGAGAAAATTTCTGACTTCATCACTATATGTGTTGGGTCAAGACTGGTTAAATAACAAGTCATGATCAAGTCCGCTTAACATGACCAAACTTCCCTTCAATTTTTATGTTGCTTTTTTAAACTCTTAGTTTAAATATAATTTTTCATGATTTTTAATCTCCAAATTTAATTATATATATTCGGGTTTGTATATGTTGCATTTTGACTGATGGATTACACTGTTTGATCCATTTCGATTAATTAATCAGTTTAATGAATCACTTCAAGTTCAACCCGTTAAGTCAAGTCGACAATGGGATTATAATCCAATAAGCTTAATTTGAGCAAGTTGGATGGGTTGCTAAAAAATGAGTTATATCTTGCTACCTATAATACTATATCCGTTATTTATACTATGAGATAGGTTATAAGACGTACCAAAGAAATACTCCCTCCAGTTCACAATAAGTGATCAATTTGTTTTTTTATTTTGGTTCAAAATAAGTGTCCAGTTATGTAATCAAGAAAGAATTCAATTTGTTTTTACAAAATAACCTTACGTACATATTCCTAAAAAGTTTTCTTACTCGTCATATTAAATGTTTAATTAAGGATAGTTTAGTCATAGTAGGTATTTTTGTATAGAATTTATTATTATTTTTAATGGGCGTGCTAAAAGCAAATTAGTCTATTGTGAACCTGAGGGAGTACAACCTAATTTTTAACTCCTACTTGATTGGTCAGGTGGAGCTTGTGGTTACGATAACCCTTATCACGCCGGATTTGGAGTACACACAGCGGCACTGAGTAGCGCACTGTTCAGAAATGGAGAAGCTTGTGGAGCTTGCTACACAGTAAGGTGCAACCGCAAACTCGATCGTAAGTGGTGCCTCCCACATGGGGCCGTCACAGTGACGGCCACCAATTTCTGCCCTCCAAACAACCATGGAGGGTGGTGCGATGCACCACAACAACACTTTGACATGTCCATGCCCGCTTTCCTTCGCATTGCTCGACAAGGCAATGAAGGCATTGTTCCTATTCTCTACAAAAGGTAATATGCTATACCGTTTAAGTTTCTATATTAGTATTCATGAACTTTTATGTCGTATTACAACTAGTGGCTATTTTGTGCAAACAACGTTATATATATCTGACTGTGGGATTGTAGAGGTTCTAAAGCTTTACTTTTTTTTTCAGAAGAAAAAACTATACATATATATTTTTTATAAACTTTTTCGGCGAAATGGTGTCGGATAATCACACCCGTATATCTTCGCCGCTACTATACATATATTGAAATTTTTTATTTTGTGTCTCGTACAACTGACCCTAGTTGTATGAGGCACATGATAAAACTTCTCCTTAGTATTGAATCTATTATATTTTTAAATTTATGGGTTCAGACCTAGTGATGTGTGCAATTTTAATAAATTTTTACACTAAATTTACATCTCACGTTGAAAATATAGGGTTCATATGAACCCGGTAATATAACACTGCATACGCCTCTGTGAATTAACGATCTACATGCAGAGGCAGTCCTAAGCTATACGTAAAGGGGTCACCGGCACCTGTAAAGTTCGACAAAAATTCTATACTCATGTATATGTTATTAGAAAATAATGATATATTAGTAGTAACCACCTTATATATATATATATACAAAGTAAATTTTGCTTAAATCAAAAAATGCACCAATAACCTTCAAATTTTGACTGGCTACACGTCCTAGCAATGCTATGTTTATAGACGTTTGTTAATAAAAGTCAAACTCGATTCTTTATCATATGCACAACTAAGACTAAAGAAAATGAAAAGACAACATATATATTAGAGAATAATTCCCATGTGAGCAACTTGCTTTCTGTTCAAGAATAAAGCTTACACTCCAACTGCTAGACAACTTGTCTATATTTTAATGTTAACGTTGCACCTTTCGGCACGTTTATTTAATATATCCATTGTGCTGATATATATGAGATTTTTGCAGGGTGTCATGTAGGAGAAGAGGAGGAGTACGTTTCACATTAAAAGGACAAGCAAATTTTAACATGGTGATGATATCTAATATAGGTGGTAGTGGTGATATAAAGAGTGTATGGATCAGAGGCTCAAGAACAAAAAACTGGCTTGCTATGTATAGAAACTGGGGTGTCAATTGGCAAAGTCGAAATGACCTTCGATCACAAACGCTGTCGTTTAGACTCACTTTAGTTGATGGCAAGACTATGGAGTTCCTCAACGTTGTACCTTCTTCATGGAAATTTGGACAGACTTTTGCCTCACGCAGACAGTTCTATTAATATAATACCAATTCTTGAAGTCTAATTAAATAGAAAGTTGGGATATATTTAACCTACTTCATGTTCATGACCTGAGCTTTTTAGATGGTTCATGGACATGCTTTGTAAGTTATTATGAAAGTTGTATCATTTTTCTTTTTTTTTGGATGACAATTTCATTGTTGGAAGTCAAGAATATAGAATAGGAACGAATAATATTCATGGTTTTAACGGATTAATGCCCCAAGATGTAATTGTCGGCCTCGAGAATTTGAGAGCGTGACAAGCTGCTTATATTTTACTAATTCCATTAATAAACTCATGAATGAGGAAGAATAATTTCATTAATTCGTTTTTATTTACTTTTCTTTTCTTTGAGTCAATTACTCATATGGTCATTGAACTATGTGAAATTATCTAGTAGCATCACTTCTTTTCTCATTTGTAACAAGAAAGTCATTCAACTATTCATATTGTACTCTGATGATCACTCAACTGGATTTATTAATTTTTTCGGTGGAGAATGCTGACTTGGCAATCCACATGAACTTTTGGACCATATAAACTAATTAACACCCGAACAAAGCATATAAACCACCCATACACTCATCACCAAAGGATGTGGTGCGGCGGGAGAGGGGGTTGCTCTTCCCTTAACCAGAGGTCTCCAGTTCGAGCGCTGGGTATGCAAAAATCATTGGTAGGGAGCACTTCCTCCCGAATGGTGTCCTACGCAGCGCGAAACTGGATATAGTCGGGCTCCAAAGCGGGTATCGGACACCGGATAGGAAGCCTAAAAAAACCATACACTCAATCCGACCCGATGATAAAGATGAAAATCCACCCAAAAGTCTTACAACGTTCTTTCTTATAAACGGGACGGATTGGGCGTACCAGTGAATATTTACGGTTTGTTAGGGTGTTAATTATTTTATGTGGTCCAAAAGTACATGTGAACTGCCAAGTCAGCATTTTCTACCGGAAAAATTAATAAATCTGGTTGAATAATCATGAGAATGTAATTGGGATAGTTGAGTGACTTTCTTGTTACAAATCAAAGAAAAATAATTTTATTCCATAATTTTACATAGTTCAATGACTTTCTTGTCCGTGACAATTATAAGATGTAAGCGATCAATATAACGGGGTTTCTTTCTTTTGAACAATGATCAATGCAACAAGATGGAATTAACATCATGATCTTACGCTAACAGCTAATAATAGGTGTCTCAAATGCTTTTATCATTGTTTTGAAGGACAGTCTGCTGGGAAATTTGATATTGTTGCCTGATTTGCTTGATTCCTTGTTTGACTTCTTGGTGATATCTTTTGCTGAGTTGCTCTATTTCCAAGCTATTTTGCTTTTCTCAGTCCAAATAACTTTCCACTTTATGGACCATAAAGTGTTTGACTCAAAAGTAGTTAAACACTTTCTAAGCAAATCAATCAAAAGAAATGAAGAGGTAAATCATAATCAAAGATAATCTTGATAATCGGTATAGTAGCATTAGTAGAAGGGAGAGAGGGAGAGAAGAAGTAGTAGACAGATGAAGAGAGAAAAGAACTTGTATATTAAAAATTCTCCCCCTATTACAAGGCTCGGATCCACTATGTATAGTAGAGAATCCTTATTTAACTGTCGAAATGACAAAAACTAAAGTACGTCCTATAGCGGGGTCGACAATGGTACGAGGTCATTCCCCCTCTTATCCCCGGGTCGTCCCCCCGTAGCGGCTCGTAGATACTCAATGGTCGGTCGTGCTGGCTTAGGGACGTGATCGGTCAAATTCGACCCCATACAGTCCCTCCACTCGTCGGGGTCGCAACGAGATGCATCCTCGATGGACGGAATCGGTGCCTCCGTTCAAGGAGAGTTTGACTTGTCCAAAGGTTACGACGTGACTGGTGGGAGACGGTAATCATAACTGTCAGAGCGTCGAAATAAAACACGTTTCCCTGGATGACATCAGCGTTCGCATGCATCATCATTGTGCGTATTCTCGAGGCAGGAAAACTGTTGCCTTGGCGCTTGGTTTCCCGCATTGATTTGAAGTCTGCAGCCTCGATTCTGGCGCCACCCAACCCTATAAATAGGGGAAGGGTTCAACTAAGTTCGAACTTTGGTCATTTATAAGAGTTTTCTAATTTTTCAGTTTAGATTTTCACATTCTTGTACTTTTGCTTTTGACTGAGGGTTTTATTCTTCTTTATTGTGTGGTGTACAACTCTTCCTTGAACAAAATCATGCCTAAACCTCGCTGTAACAACGAAAGGGTTTCGGCAATTGTTCCATCGAACGCACCACCCTCTTCCGTCGGTGGAGAAATGGAAGTGGAAGAGGATATCAGTCCTCTCACGGTAGAAGCATTATTACCGAGGCATCCTTCGTCTCGGTGTGATTTCAACAAGGATTCTACTATTCTGATTCCAGTGCTTTCCAAATCAGAACAGAATCATTTAGATGACCTCCGTACTAAGTACGTTATCCCTGCCCACGTAGAGATGGTCCCAGCGAGGGGAGACCATGTTGACGTCCATAGGCTAGGGTATTGTGCCTTCTATGAATATCCCTTCGTGATAGGTTACGACCTTCCTCTTTTTCCTTTGGTCGAGGAGTTCTACAGATTCTATAACATCTTCCCAGCTCAACTCACGCTGTATACACTTAAAGTGCTTCTACTGCTGACCAAATATGCGAAGTTGGCTGAATATGACGTCTCGGTTCATCATCTCTTACACTTTTTTACCGCCTGTTTCCTAAAAGGGACCATGGTGCATTTGAGAATCCGCGGTACAAAGAGATTGGTGGTTGGAACTGACGACCAAGCAAGCCGTGGATTCTGGTGTAAATATTTCTTTGTTAGGACCGAGCACGTGGTCTCTAACTCCACCGGATTCCCAAAGAGGTGGAACTCGTCACGTAAGTGTTGCCATATGTTAAATTCCTCGTTACCCATTATTGTTGAACCTTTAATTCTTGTATTGCAGCTATGGCTCGTCTGCCCTAGCCCATCGTCGGTCTCAGGAGCTGGGTCGCTGGCCTACTACCTCATGCGGAAGAGACTCATTCTTGGCCTGCCTTCATGCAACGCTACGGCCCCAAAGTCTCTTCAGGTAGACTTCAAATTTTTTGTCTCATCAGTTATACGATCCCGCTTACTTGTGTGATTTTATGGTAACAGATCGAGGTGCTTCTAGGAGGAGGGCGTCAGTCCCTTCTTTCATGCAACCTGACGTCGCCTCGAACGCGCGTGATATACTTTGTGAGTCTATTCGAGAGGGTCATCCTCTAACTTCCCAGCGGGGGCCACGTCTACAACTGCGGCTATGGGGGAGTCAGTATCGCTGGCACCGGCCCCGCAACCCATCGATGAATCTTCTTCTGGTAAAGAGCCGTTGGAGAGAAAAAGGAGACTGCTGGAGATAGGAAAGGGGGTGGCCACTGAAGCTGATGAAAGTGGGGCACCCCGAACGACGCTAAGGCCTGTGTTCATAGTTAATGCTATTCTATTGGGGAGATCGGCCCAGGAGAGGAGTGTCGTCCCTGGTACTAGTTCGGTGCATGTCGCTGAGGGAGGTTCGTCGACTAACGTCGAAGGACCTAACAAAGAGGCTGATGAGTCGGGCTCCGACATTGCCCAGGAGGACATGAATGAGTTTGTGGGTGGTCACACCCATGTGGAGATGACGACGGATGAGTCTCACCGCCGCATGGTGATCCCGGGAGATTATAACTTGCTACTAAATAGTGAGCAGGTTGCATCGACCCTTACCATGTTGTGTGCCGCTCCCGGCTCCTGAGAGTGAGACACTCAAAACCGTGAATGATGCGGAGCTGTCTCAGAGAGTTGCCGGCATGGCCTTACAGGTAGATTTTTTTATCCCCTCCCCCCCCCCCCCCCCTTATTTTTTTGCGTATTGTAGGATTGACCTGGGAATGTGCTTATTTCTGTTTCCTTCTCAGACCCTCGTCTTGGAGGTGAAGAGAGGTCGTCGTGAGCGGAAGAGGACAGACCTCTATAAAAAAATATTGAAGATATATTGAAAATACCGCGCTAAGAACCGAGCGGTGGTTGATCTCTACCAGTAGTATCCTGAATTTCAAGTGTTTTGTGAGGGACTTAAACAGAGGGAGGCCTAATTAGAGGACCTCCTTAGGGCGAAAGATGATGTACTCGAACTGAGTCGGGGGGTGACGGCAGAGAATTTTGACTTGCAGTGGAAAATGGCTGATTTGACCGCCGAGCTTGGTGCTAGGATGGCAGAAATTGATGGACTCAAGGGCGAGCTAAGAGCTAGATCTGATAAGTTGACTGAGCTACAAAGGCAAATCGCTCTACCAAGGTCAGAGGAAGTGGATCACCTTTCTCGGCCCTCCTTGTCTCGTCCCCCATCTGGTCGAGGTCCGCCTCGTAGTGCATATGAGATGTGGGTCTTTGCGGAAGCTCGACTTGATGTGTATAGAGCTCTTCATACTGAGAGCCGGGCGATAGAGGAGGAGGTTCAAGCGAGGCAAAACGAGGCTCGCACAGCTCGCAAATAATGTGGGTATTACCCCGACTCTCCTGATGGGGACGGTGTTGCTTCTTAGGACGTCAATTGCCTTGACTCAGATTCATGGTATGAAGACGTTTATCCCACAGGGGGTGATGAGTAGTTCTAAGTTTGTATACTTTTGTTTGTATATATTTTTTGGTTGTGGGTTGTACTAGAGCCCGTCCACAGGAACGAATATAAATGATTTTTGTTGTAATATAAACTTTGTTTTGTTGCCTCGTTTATTTGTTGTCGTTCCCTTTTTGGGGTTTTTTTGTGATAGCCTCCACAGAAGTTGCTTTTATTACTTGTTAAAAAGGCCTCGTCACGGTTCGAGCGAGGTCGAACTAATGTTGATGGCCTTGGACATTATAATGTTTCTTCGACTGTCGTCAAAGTAATATCCGTCGTAATTCGAATGAAGAACTGATGTCGATGGCCTTGGCCATTAGGATGTTACTTCGACTGTCGTCGAAGTAGTAACCGTCGTAGTTCTAATGAAGAACTGATGTCGATGGCATTGGCCATTAGGATGTTGCTTCAACTATCGTCGAAGTAATAACCGTCGTAGTTCGAATAAAGAACTGATGTCGATGGCCTTGGCCATTAGGATGTTGCTTCGACTGTCGTCGAAGTAGTATCCATCATAGTTCGAATGAAGAACTGATGTCGATGGCCTTGGCCATTAGGATGTTGCTTCAACTGTTGTCGAAGTAGTATCCGTCGTAGTTCAAATGAAGAACTGATGTCGATAGCCTTGGCCATTTAGGATGTTGCTTTGACTGTCACCGAGGTAATATACGTCGTAGTTCAAAGTCGAACTGATGTCGATGGTCTTGGTCATTAGGATGTTGCTTCGACTGTCGTCAAAGTAGTAACCGTCTTAGTTCGAATGAATAACTAATGTCGATAGCCTTGGCCATTAGGATGTTGCTTCGACTGTTGTCGAAGTAGTATCCGTCTTAGGTTGAATGAAGAACTGATGTCGGTGGCACTGGCCATTAGGATGTTGCTTCGACTGTCATCGAAGTAGTATCCGTTGTAGTTCGAATAAAGAACTGATGTCAATGGCCTTGGCCATTTAGGATATTGCTTCGACTATCGTCGAAGTAATATCTGTCATAGTTCAAAGTCGAACTGATGTCGATGGCCTTGGCCATTAGGATGTTGCTTCGACTGTCGTCGAAGTAGTAACCATAGTAGTTCGAATGAAGAACTGATGTCGATGGCCTTGGCCATTAGGATGTTGCTTCGACAGTCATCGAATTAGTATCCGTCGTAGTTCGAATGAAGAACTGGTGTCGATGGCCTTGGCCATTTAGGATGTTGCTTCGACTGTCATCGAAGTAATATCTGTCATCGTTCGAAGTCGAACTGATGTCGATGGCCTTGTCCATTTAGGATGTTGCTTCGACTGTCGTCGAAGTAGTATCCGTCGTAGTTCGAAGTCGAACTGATGTCGATGGCCTTGGTCATTTAGGATGTTGCTTCGACTGTTGTCAAAGTAGTATCCATCGTAGTTCGAATAAAGAACTCATGTCGATGTCCTTGGCCATTAGGATGTTGCTTGGACTGTTGTCGAAGTAGTATCCGTCGTAGTTCGAATGAAAAACTGATGTCGATGGCCTTGGCCAATTAGGATGTTGCTTCGTCTGTCGTCGAAGTAATATTGTCGTAGTTCGAAGTCGAACTGATGTTGATGGCCTTCGCCATTAGGATGTTCGTTCAGTGGAGATTCGACTTTCATTCGTATAGTGGAGATCTCTATTCGTATAATAGAGATTTCTGTTCATACAATGAAGATTTCTGTTCATACAATGAAGATTTCTGTTCATACAATGGACATTTCTGTTCATACAATGGAGATCAACTAGTGTAGTCCCTTCATTATATTGGCCTAGAGACCGTTTCGAGTGGCCAATGTGATGAACTGTGCTCTGATCCGCAGGGTATCTCCTTCGTCGCCTCATTAAAAACCTCCCCGAGAAAACCCAATTGGGACAAAACTTGGGTGAGATAAAAAAAGTACGACTTAGGAGATGCCATTCAGAAGTGGAAATACTTGAGGTGGGCGATGTTCTAGTTGTTTTGGAGTGGTTTTCCCTCCAATGTTTCTAGTTGGAATGCTCCTTTATTTGCGGCTGCTATGATTTTATACAGTTTGTCCCAGTTGGTTCCCAACTTTCCCTCATTCGGGTCTTTTGATGCTAGTGTTTTGGCTTCGAGGACGTAGTCACCGACTTTGAGTGGTTTTACTTTGGCTTTTTTTGTTGTAGTATCTTTCTGCCTGCTATTTTTGGGCTATCATTCTTATATGGGCCATGTCTCTCCGTTCCTCAACTTCATCTAGGTCTTGCAACCTGTTTTCGTCGTTATCTGGCCCGCTGGCATGGGAATATCCCAGGCTTGGCTCCCTCGAGGGGTATGACTGCATCGGTCTCGTAGACCAGTGAGTATGGTGTTTCTTCTGCGCTGGACTTGGGCGTAGTCTGGTATGCCCACAATACTTCAGGTAGTAGTTCGGGCCATAGCCCCTTAGCTTCCTCGAGCTTTTTTTTCAATATGTTCAATATTGTTTTGTTGGAAGACTCGGCTTGGCCATTGGCTGCGGGATGATATGGAGTGGAGAGTATCCGCTTGATGTGCCATTTTTCGAAGAACTCAGTTGTTTTCCTACCTACGACTTGAGGCCCATTATCGCAGTTGATTTCTTTGGGGATGCCGAAACGACATATAATATTTTTCCCTATAAAAGTGATGACCTCCTGTTCACGTATCTGGATGCATGCACCTACTTCTACCCATTTAGAGAAATAGTCAGTCAAAACTAAAAGAAAGCGTACCTTTCCTCGTCCGGCTGGTAGGAGGTCGATTATATCCATACCCCACTTTATGAAGGGCCATGGCGAGGTGACTGAATGGAGGAGTTCCCCCGCTTGGTATATCATGGGGGCGTACTTTTGGCACTGCTCGCATTTCCGGACATAGTGTGCTGCTTTTTTTTCATGGTAGGTCAGTAATAACCGGTGCAGATGAGACATCAGACGAGGATGCAATTTCCTGTATGGGCACCGCAATGGCCCTCGTGCACCTCTTCTAATACTTGTCTGGTTTGGTGCGGTCCGAGGCATTTATCAAGGGGACCGCCAAATTTTCTCTTGTAGAGGTCATGATTTACCAGGCTGTAGGGGGCAGCCTGCACTTGGAGTTTCTTGGCTTCTTTTTTGTCGTGTGGAAGTGTTCCATCCTGCAGATAGGATATAAGGCGGTTGCGCCAGTCCCAAATTAAGTTCAAGGAGAATACCTCGACGTGGTCAACGGCTGAATGGAGGAGAGTAACCATATTTTCTTTGTTGATATTCTTGGTGGCTGCGGCTAGCTTGGCTAGGCCGTCTGCTTTGATGTTTTGTGCCCTGAGGATCTGCTCGAAGCGGCACTCGTCGAACTCAGGCATCAGCTTATGGATTTCTGATTGATACTTCTATAGTCTCTGTACTTTGATTTGGAAAGTCTCGCTGACTTGATTTATGACGAGTTTAGAGTCGCAGTGGAGGATGAGTCGCCAAGCCCCGTATTTGAGTGCTAGTTTCATACCTACAATCACAGCCTCATACTCGGCCTCGTTGTTAGTCATCTTAGGGCATCGTATGGACTGGCAAATTACTTCGCCCGTTGGGACTTCGAGGACGAGTCCCAGTCCCGATCCCGAGGCATTCGAGGCGCCATCAGTATAGAGGGTCCAGAGGTCAGTGTGGGTGGAGGCACGAAGCATCTCTTGTTCCGCCTCTGACAATATTTCCATACTGAAGTCGGTGACAAAGTCAGCAAGCACCTGCGACTTAATGGCGGTTCTTGGGTGATAAGTTATGTCATGCTCACTGAGCTCTATGGCCCACTTGGTGAGTCTACCCAAATTATTTGACTCAAAAGTTGTTAAACACTTTCTAAGCAAATCAATCAAAAGAAATAAAGGAGTAAATCGTAATCGAAGATAATGAACCCTAGGATAATCTTGATAATCGATGTAGTAGCAATAGTAGAAGGGAGAGGGAGAGAAGAAGTAGTAGACAGATAAATAGAGCAAGAGAACTTGTATATTAAAAATTCTCCCCCTATTACAAGGCTCGGATCCCCTATATATAGTAGAGGATCCTTATTTAACTGTCGAAATGACAAAATTAAAGGACGTCCTATAGCGGGATCGACGATGGTACGAGGTCGTTCCTCCTCTTATCCCTGGGTCGCCCCCCGTAGCGGCTCGTAGATACTCAATGGTCGGTCGTGCTAGCTTAGGGACGTGATCGGTCAAATTCGACCCCATACATAAAAATGCCTGAGAAACCTACCAACTAAACCCCAAAAAAAAAAAGTTACAAATAAGAAGCATGGTAACTCTATAAAATAATCATCCGGTACGTAATTTTTGCAAAAACAATCAAAGTAAATGAACATCAACCACACATTATTTCTGAGCACCGTATAACGAACGAGGATATTGACACATATCTCCATTGCTTCCTCCTCGTCAACAGGCTTAGGGTAGTATCTCTGGAATAAAGAGATAGTATCAAGTGTTATTAGTTGGCTTGTCCAAGGGAAGCCTTAGCTAAATTTGAAATTATTTAATACTTGTCTACAGCTTTTTTTTCCCTTTTTGATTTACTTTTCAAGTACCAGAGTATAAAAAATAATTCTTTTACCTGACCATATGTTACTATGGATTTGTTGAATTTGGGGTGGTGCAAGACGCCACCTTTTCTCAGGCTAGAAGCTAAGCGCTTTGACATAGTATCAATCGTAGCGTCAATAAGACGATCGAGTACTAACATAACGACGAAAAGGTTAGTGCAAGCAAGAACTGTTGTGAAACATAAGGTGCAACAATACTTAACAGATAAAAATACATATGTTAGTTAACAGTCAATTTATGAATGCTAGGTGTTATAGGGTCAATTTTTTTCATTTTGACGCTGTACGGAAGTCATATAACAATGACTCAGTCTCTTTCTTTTTCTCTCACGTTTTGGCTTAACACTTAGATTATGACAGCATATAGTAATCAGACAAGGTACACAGTTACAGAAATTTCTTCTCAACTTTGTATTAAACCCGTGCTACAAAGAATACATACCAAACAGCATGACAAAAAGGAGTCAAAGGCAGTCAATACTCTAACTTGACAATCTGCCTAGACTAAGAATATATAGGCAAACGTTTTTGGCTCCAGCCTTATCTAAAACCTAGCAGTTGACAACCCCAACTGCAAGAGATTTTAAATTTCGAATTTTAAACAAGACAACTTCCCACAACCTCACATAGCCACTATGCTGAAAACTGGCCAACTGTCCTACATGTGCGTGGCACATAGGTGCAGCCTTCGAATTTTGGTGCCAAAGGCCAACTCTGTCATGTCTTCGCGCCAAGCCTTCTTGCAACATACCTTATGCGCATGTCTGCCACTGACGGTTGCCTAACTCGCCTATGACACTGCCTTGCCGCGCCCATCTGCCTTGCCATGTCCTGCCTTAGCTTGCCTTAGTTTTTCCGGCCTTTGCTATGCTTCTGTTGTCCGTAGTCTTTGCCTTGCCATGGCCACACCAATGCCATGGTCTTTTCATGTCTTGGCACCTTAGCCACATGTCGTCATGTCACGGTCCATACCCATCAATGCATTCTCATGTCGGACAACCTTGTCAACATGATGCCACAGTCATCATAGGGCCGTGTCGAGGTCCATCATGTAAATCCCTTGTCACACCCATGCCATGTTCGATCAATCAAGCCAGGGGCTAAAAAACTTCCCCCACCAGAAGAGCTCGTCGCCCTCGACGAGGCAGAATCTAGATACGCCTCGATTTGATCCTGAAATTGCCATAGAGACGGTCCTTTCTCCCAAGTTGCAGCACACTCCTTCTTTCCCGTCCATTGAACCAGAAACTCTGTCCACATGCTCTTTTTGGTTTGACCTAGCGTATGGTGATCCAAAATCTTCACAATAGTCTCCTCAAATTGTGTGCACTCTACTGGAAGAGCACGCTTTGGGACCGCCCTTATTGGATCTTCAACATTGATGATAGTTTATAATTACGTATTTTAGTCGCTTATTACACTCTAATTTACTGCACTTTTATTGAGTTTGAGCTTTAATCGCTAGTGTTTTGTACTAATTATGTATTTTATGCCTTGTAGGAGTGATTCCGAGCTATATAGATGTTATGGAATGAATTCAAGTGATTTGGAGCTTTGAAGTCTGAGTAAAAGCCCACGAAATTAAGCTGGGATCGTGTTCGGGGGTCAAATTTGATAGTTAAGAACAAACTAAGACTCGAGTAGGCATATTGCATACTATCTAGTAAAATAGACGTAACTCTTTACTCTAACTCCATTTGGTCTATATAATATATTGTTGGAAAGATAACTCAAAGGGCTATAACTTTTATGTTTTATATTTTTCCTAGTTCTAAACGAAATAGGGTAAAAAACGCGGTAGAAATCGCAACCGTGGACCTGGATGCGGACTGAGGCAGTGCACTAGGAAAATACCACGCCCGGACTGCGATCGCGAGCGTCCAGACCTAAAATCTTGTCCTTTTTTGTGTAGGAGAAGTTATAATTATTTGAGTCAGACCCTACTTGGTATATATATATATATATGGGAAAATGATATTTTAAGAGATTGGACATACTTTTGACACAGATTTGACCTAAGGAGGCAGAGACACAATAGGAGCAAGGCGGGAAATTCTTCTACGAGTTTTTCCTTCCTCTTCCTATTTTTTCAATGTTGGTTATGACTTTTGATATTGTAGTTTTATATACTATTATGAATAGCTAATTTGTTATCTAGAGTTTTGATGGAACCGTTTGTAGGATAAATTATTGTTATGTTTTTATATAATTGAGCCGTTGAATTTCTCTACTTGTTCAACTACGTGTTTATTGTTATTGATTGAATGGTCATTGATTGACTGTGCCTATTTATTATGTGTTTCTTGAGATAGAATACATATTTAGGTGGTTGTTGAATAACGTCACTCCTAACGTATGTGAGAAATCAATACAGCGGTTTTAAAGGTAGGTTTAGAAATAACAAAGTCTTGACATGGTCATAATGAGCGGTTAGATAAATCCAACTAGCGTAGTTCGAAAGAATATGTCTAGTAAATTATTATAGTTGCTCGAGAGAGAATTACGATACCTAAAGTGCTCACGATCAGTAGAGAATACATAGACGAAATTGTTGGGAACATAGCGGGAAGGATTCCAATATTTGAAAAAATCATAACCCTAGGCCTCCTTAGTTTTGTCTCAAATTTTATCATTGTTAGTTGATAATTTTACTGCTTTATAATAGTGTTAGTTAATTAGTTAGAAATAAATATTATAATCTCTATAATTAGGAAATTGTTTGGACTTGTGGTTCTTAATAATATTGAACAACTGAAGCTAAGTCTTAGTTCTCTGTGGGATTCGACTTCGGACTTATAGGCCGAATTATATTTGCAGCGACTGCTTATCCTTTTTAGGACTAGAGTTATGCGTGATCAAGCATCTTCATGGAACAGTTTTAGGAAACTCACATGAAAAGTTCGGTGAATTTTGAGACGTTCCGGTAGATTCAACCGATAAGCCACTTCACCCACTTTCTTTGCAACTTCACATGGGCTGTGATACTTTGGAATAATCCCACGATGATGCGTCTTGCGGTTGATTTTCTTCCAATTCTGTGGAGTAAGTTTTAGCAACACCTTGTCACCAACATTGAACTCCAAAGGCTGCCTATTTCTATCAGCATTCCTTTTCATTATTTTAGCCGTTTTTCTCAAGATGTCTCGTGCCTCAGCCAGCAACTCATACTTGTCGCAAGCATATATATAAGAAGCAGGACACTTGCCCCCTGATTTCATCTGAGCAACTTCCAATGGTATGTCATGCTATCTTTCCAACACTATCTCAAAAGGACTTATTTCAGTTGCCGAAGACCTGTACAAGTTGTAACAAAACTACGCTCTGTCTAGTAACTCAACCCAATTCCTCTGATTAGCATTCACATAATGCCTCAAGTACTTTTCAGGCAGATGATTGATGTGCTCGGTCTGCCCTTCGGTTTGAGGGTGATTTGCAGTGGAGAATTTTAAATTAGTCCCCAAGAATTTGAACACAATAGTCCAAAACTGTCATGTAAAGCAACAACAAAAATTCCATTATTTGAGAATCTGTCTACCACCACCATGATTGAAGCTTTGCCATCAACTTTTGGAAGCCCGCTAATGAAGTCCATCGAAACAGAAGCCCACAGACACTTCGAAATTGGTAGATGTTGTAGCAAACTAGTTTCCTTCTTTCGTTTTGTCTTGTCAAGTTGACAAACCAGGAAAGTTTTCACATAGGCCTCAACATCATCTTTCATTTTCGTCCAAAAGTAATTCCGAGACAGCAATACTAACATCCTGTCAACACTTGGATGACCATCATAAGGAGTACCATGCGTCTCCTTTAGAAGAGAACGACATAATCCAGCACCTTGAGGAACCACAATTACCCCCCCCCCCCCCC
>MU742974.1:9361-23673 GCA_026770625.1 Nicotiana glauca
ATGGCCATCTTCGATGACCTCTCAGGCCACCAATGGCTTCTTTCATGTCATTATTTCCATCTCTAAGGTCCTCAAGGGACCAGGGCTATGTCGATTTGTATCCAGGTTTCATCTCTTGTCTATTCTTGGCCATTCCAGTGTGATTTTGAGTGAAATCGTTCTATGTTAGCTACGATCTAAGGGTTTTTCGGTATGTTTTTCATCTCTGTATGGTTCTCTTCGAAGCACTAATTTCATTTCTAAACCTCCTAGATCTGTACCGATCTAAAATGATTTGAGTTTGTTTGTTTTGTGTTTTACAATAGCCTTGAGATTCTTTACAAGAATCGTTTGATTTCAAGTGATTTCTTCACCTTTTCTAAAACTAGGGTTTCTGGAATTCCTTTTTAAAACTTTGTTTAATGATTCTTTGTGTTTAAACTTCTTATTCTCACACATTTTTAACTAATTTTATGAGCATGCTGCAACCTTACACCGTTTGTACTGAAAACCCTAAATCCTTTAAAGAATTCTGAAAAGGAAACTTATGTACTCTTGTTGTTACATTAACATGTTCTATGTGTCCTCGAGGCCCATGACCCCTGAGTGAAATCTGTGTCTGAGTGGTGTTGTTTAAGCTATTTGCTAATTTCTCACAAGTTCATTGTTTTCAAAGCTGTTTTATTACTAATCAATTCCTATTTTTTAATAAAACTTCTTTACTTAATTGAGACCTTTTCAACACTGTTTTCATATCAAAACCATTTCAAAACTATGTCAAGCACTCTCCACTACTCCTAAAATATATAGGTTATGCCCCTCTGGCATGTGTAATGACTTGAGATCCATGAGATTTCTCTGAACTCTAGCATATCAGAGATGGGCTTTTCACACTATACTTGAATCAGTTCTTATTTGAGAAAAAGTCTAGGTGTGAAAACTGCCCAGGATCCTTGAGATCCTTAGGGAACTCTAACGCACCTAGACAATGATACTGTCTATGGAACTTTGGCATTTGAGGCTATTGGAGGCTTGAGGAAATCATTTGGGCCTCCTTCAGGCTCCTTATAGTTAACTTCTTCTTTTCTTTATTATTTATGAAATTTATTCGGCTGGTCTGTAATAATTATTTGTAAATAACTTTGGGGTGATTAGTGAAAAAGGGTGGGTAGTTATATATGTTGGGTAATTTGGGTAAATAACATGCCTATATGATTGTGTTAATACACTTGCTATGTTTTCTTTACTTTCACAATATCAGAAATCATGTCTATAGGATTTAAATAGATTCAATAATAGAAACCATTTCTGTAGGTTTAAATTCAACTTCATAATTAGATACCATGCCTATAGAGGGTAAATTGCTTGAGTTCAATTTCTGCTACTGCATGTATTTACATTCGCCTCACTAGAAATCATGCCTATAAGTTCTAATATCAGCTCGTAACAATTAGATACCATGCCTATAGGAATAAAAAAAAATCAGAAATCTTGTCTATAGAACTTAAAATCAATTTAGTTTAAACAAGTCAGTCTAATTCATGTTACTTCACTTTGAAATGCTTAATCAACTGCCTTAATTCACTACTGCTAGAAAGCATGCCTACAGGATCCCAAATGTACGTTTAAAGTTGTTCACTAATTTACTACATCAACATAGCTATCATGCTCTTAGGACATTACTGTTCTACGTCTAGGCAAGCCTATAGGGCGATTAAAATTTCTGCAACTCTGAACTGTGCTTTTGCTACTTAAAACTGTCCAGTTTTAATAGATTCAAATCAATAGGTAAGTTAAATAGGATCTCTCACACTTTGTCCTAATTCAATACTGCATGACCCCTGCTCACCTAGGTATCATGTTCTTGGATTTTTTCTTAAGTAGTTGAATGTTGTTTGAATATGTGCGTTTACTAGTTATGTTGGAGACATAAAGCTGACTGGAGGAGCTGTGAACTTTGCAGGTACATTTGCTTGTTCTTCTTCTATTGAGCATATAATCGATTGCGTAAATGTTCTGATTCAAATGTTGATCAGTGGATCCTCTATTCCGGGGACACAAATCATATGTCATTCAATAAGAAATTACTAATAAATATCAAGACCTTAGTCTACCCCTACTTAGTTTCCCTACCCAATGGATACAAAGTGAATGTGCCACTTATTGTTGATGTAATCCTTAGTCCAAAATTCATTCTGAAAAAAGTACTTCATGTGCCCAACTTCAAATTTAACTTCATTTATGTTTATTCCCTAACTGTGCAATTAGATTGCTTTGTTGTATTTACAAACTTTTCTTGTCTTCTTCTACATGGCCCTTCACTGAAGAGGCCACTGGAGATTGGTGAAGTGAGGGACAACCTTTACTTTCATTGTAAAAACTCATGCAAAAGTAACTCAATTTTACCTGCTGCACTTGACACTACTGCTTTGATACACACCTCACACATAGCACCTTGTGCATCCACTTCCACACATAATAGAAATAAAGTGCAGTCTACTGCAGGAAAGACTAGTTCAAATAATAACAAGGCAGAATAGCCTAATAAATACCTCTACTAGTCCCATTTTGTCATCCCGATCCTTATACTCTATAAAGTTTTATCCAGACACTCGTAGTTATTAAAAAATACTATTGTAAACACCTCTAACCTCGCGTGTTCTTCAAACGCACGTTGTGGATGACACATCATCCTCCACATCAGATTTTTTATGACACATAATTATTTTTCTCTTTAATTTAATTTTTTTAATTTATCTTTCTTTTTCACTCCACTCATCCCCTACCTTTGAGCAGCTTCGTCTATTTTCCACAACACAAATAAAACCTCAACTTTCTACCTTTACCGGTGACAATACAACCATGGACAATTAAAAATACCATTATCCAATTTATCTAGTTCAGATCTCCCCTTTAGAGATTTTTGTCCAACCCCGTCACTCACTACTTCAATCTATCATGTGAACTACCTTGAACTCCTTTTCTCTATTAATGCTACTTCACCACCAATGAAATTCCTCAATATCCTCATATGTCCATATAATTTTACACTGTGAACCCAACCTAATTTCACAAAAGACCTTAGTCAACCCTTCTTTACCCCTCCAAAACCGCCGCATTTCCGGCACCTCACCTGTCATTTTTTTTAGATATTCAACTTCTCTCTATCCAATAAATCTATTATTAAGTATTGACTTCGTCATATGAAATTTCTTTAGTGATGAGAGAATCCTTACCCAAAACAGATTGAAGACTACAATAGCCATCGATCTAATTTATCTCAAAACACTAATGTTGGTTGCACTTCATAAAAGGGTTCTTAAATATTTTTTTTCAAATATTGATTCGAGGTTTAAGAAAATATAAAGAACAAAGAGCAGGAAAGAACTGAAAAGGAAAAAAGGGAGAAAATGATGGAGGGGTGGGGAAAGAAGGGGAAAAGGGAATAGTAGAAATATTAAAAAAATGGGGGAGGGGATAGAGAAAGGGGACATGTTTTGTTTTTATTATTTATTTTTATATTTTATTTTTCCTTTTTTTGTTCTTACTTTTAATTATTTTTAGTTGAACTTTATATATTTACGCTCATTATACGCGTAAAGTTCACGTATTTTGTCCAACTCAGTCATCAAATTGTCACATATACTCGGTCAACGGTCAGAAGTATTTAAAGTAGTGTGTTTTAATAATTAAGAGTGGCTGAATAAAACCCTCTTGAGTATAGGGACCGGGATGACAAAGCGGGACAAGTAGAGGTGTCTATTAGGCTGTTCTGCCTAATAACAATGAGTGTACTATTTCAAATGTTTCTTCTCGTCCTTCCTTTGATGCTCATGAATCTTGTAATTCTATTCCCGTTCCTAATACATCTACTTATGAGAAATGCAATGTAGACATCACGTGGCATAATAGATTAGGCCATGTGCCTTTTGTCAAAATAAGAGACACCTCAGCTATCCCAAGTACCTTTGCACAAAAATAATCATTATTCTGCTATGTCCGTCCAATGGCCGAGCAGAGTAGATCCCTTTTCCCACAAAGTACCACAAAAATACTTAAAATTTTGGAACTGTTACATGTGGATCTCTATGGTCCCTATCACATTCCAACCCATGATGGATACAAATATTTTATCACTCTTGTAGATTATTATAGTATGTCCACATGGACACATCTTCTCACTTGTAAGGTCAATGCTCTACACATTATCAAAGCATTTATTGATATGATAGAAAATCAATTCCAAACTACCATAAAAATAGTTAGGACAGACAATGTTCTGGAGTTTGTCAATGCTGCCAGCACCATATTTTCCAAAGTAAAGGAATCATACACTAAAAGACTTGCCCTCATACTCTCCAATAAAATGGGATAGTAGAAAGAAATACAAATATCTCCTTAAAATAGCCAGAGCTTTGCTATACCAGTCCAAGGTACCCTTGCAATACTGGGGAGAATGCATACTTACCACTACCTACCTAATAAATAGATTGCCATCATCCTCTATAAAAAATAAGTGTCCATATGAACTACTCTACCAGAAAACTTTATTCATATCTTAGGAGTTTGGTTTCCTTTGCTTCCCAACCACTCTCAAAACACACAAGGACATATTTGAACCTAGAGCCACTCCACATGTCTTACTAGGATCCCCCTTTGGGACAAAAGTCTACAAGGTGTTAAATCTTGCCACAACAAGGATACACATTTCAAAAGATGTATTATTTCATGAAAATATCTTTCCATTTAGTCTAAAATCAAGTTCTGATGATCTGTTTTCTAATCTTGGTAGTTCTTCTTTTCCATTACCCCAAATGCATTGGAATGTAGAAATTCATGTACCAATTGATTCCAGCACAAATGATACTGTCGCATATCCCACTACATCATCCCACAATCACAATTTGGTGTCACCAACACTTGTATCAGGAAACCAAGAGTCTGAAATGCCCAAGATACAAATGAGTATAATATCCTATTTCCACAGTTTCAAGACCAAAACAGCCCGCTTAGTACTGCTGGTTCGTCTGATTATGGCCAAAATACCCTAATTTTACCTCCACAAAATACTAGACCATCCAGAAGTCATAAACCACCCACATACTTGAAAGATTATGTGTGTACACTGCCCAAACAACATGTGAATGACTGCCCTTTGAATAGCTCACCTCAAGAGGAACAAAGCACTTATTCTCTGTCCTTCACTACATTTATTCCTAAAGTACAACCCATTGACATTAGAGCCCTAGCCACTGATAGTCAACATCTGATAAAGTATGTTTCACAAGAATGTGAACCTGCCTCATATGAAGAAGAAGCCGATGTGCCTGCATGGCAAACAACAATGACTCAAGAATTTGAGGCATTATACACCAATAACACCTAGTATTTAGTGACACTTCTAGTTGGAAAGAGGACAATAGGGTGTAAATAGGTATATATATAGAGCACAAGGCAGATGGAAGTGTAGAGAGGTTTAAAGCTAGACTAGTAGTGAAGGGTTATACTCAATAGGTTGGAGTGGATTATACTGAAAATTTTTCGTCTGTTGTAAAAATGACTATAGTAAGGACTATAATTGGGGTAGCAATTAAAAAGGGATGGAAAATGTTTCAATTTGATATGAACAATGTATTTCTTCATGGTGATCTACACGAAGAAGTATACATGGAGATACCACCGGGTCTATTTGTAGAACATTCTGGAATAGTATGCAAATTGAATAAATCATTGTATGGATTAAAACAAGCTAGTAGGTAATGGTATGCCAAGCTGATAGAACCCCTTTGTTCTAGAGGGTATACACATTCTATGTTTGATTACTCTTTGTTATATAAAGGCAAAGGGAATTCAATAACCTTTGTAGCTATCTATGCGGGTGATGTTATTATCAAAAGAGCTCACTTAGAAGAAATTACCAGCCTAAAGAAATTCCTCCATTAAACTTTCAGAATAAAGGATCTAGGGAGACTGCACTACTTTCTAGGATTGGAGATACTCTACAAGAATGATGGAGTTCTGATCACACAGAGAAAGTTCAATCAAGACCTCCTTAAGGTATTTGACAGTAATGGATGTACAATTATGACTTTACCTCTTGATCCAACAATAAAGTTGAAGTTAGATGAAGGAACACCCATTTCAAACCCTAGCCATTATAGGAAACTAGTTGGGAAATTAAATTTCCTTACAGGAACTAGACTTGATATAACCTATAGTGTTCAACACATAAGCCAATATATGCAGAATCCTAGAGACACTCACCTAAGGGAAACCGTACATGTATTGAGATACTTGGAAGGAAGCTTATCTCTAGAAATTTTTCTATTTAACAGTAGAGACTATAGGGTAAGGGCCTTTTGTGACTTTGATTGGGCAGCTTGCCCTGAAACCAGGATGTTAGTCAATGGTTACATAGTATTGCTTGGTGACAGTCCCATTAGTTGGAAATCCAAGAAGAAATCTACTATTGCATTATCCTCAGCATAAGCTGAGTAAGAGCAATAAGAAAAATAGTTGGGGAATTAGTCTAGGTTGCAAGACTGCTTGAGGAACTCGCAGTACCTTTATCTCCACCTATACCTGTTTTCGGTGATAGCCAAGTTGCACTTTATATTGCAAAGAACCTTGTCTTACACGAGAGGACCAAACACATAGAAGTGGATTGCCATTTTGTATGAGACAAGCTTTAAGATGGAATAGTTTCACTACATTACGTTCCTACTCATGAACAACTTGCAGACATCTTTACTAAGTCCTTACCAGGCAACAAGCATACTCTTCTACTGTGATGACCCAAAGGGTCATCACCTATTTTCTATTTCATTCCGTGCTTTCGAGGCCTTGAAAACCTTAATTTTACTTACCTCGATTTACATGCACAGTCCGAGTGCGTAGCCGGAAAGCTTATATGTTAAATTCTGCGAAGAATTTCAAAATGTTATTTTAAAATGATTAAAGTTGACTTGGGTCAACATTTTGGGTAAACGGACCCGAACCCAGACCCGGACCCGGACCAGGACTCGGACCCGTGATTAGACGGTCCCGAAGGGTCCGTAGAAAATATGGGACTCGATCGTATGCCCGGAATCAAAATCCGAGGTCCCGAGCCCGAGAAATGAATTTTTAAAATAAATTATTTTTCAGAAATTTATTTGGAAATTTGAAATGAAAATGGATTAGAAAGCATTGGTATCGGGCCTGTATTTTGGTTCCGACTCCCGGTACAGGTCTAATATATGGTTTAAGCACTTCCTGTGAATTTTGGTTGAAATCGGACGTCATTTGACGTGTTTCGGACCTAAAACGCTAAGTTTGAAAGTTCATGAATTTGATGAAAAAGTGATGATTTTGAGGTTTGATTCCTCGTTTATGATATTATTTTGGCAATTTAATCGCATTGTTAAGTTCGTAGGATGTTTTTGAGTTAGTGTGTTTGTTTGGTTTGGAGCCCCGAGGGCTCGGGAGTGATTCAATGTGTTTCGGGATAGTTTTAGACTTGGAAAAAATTGTAGAAATCTCAGTTCTGGTGTTCTGGTATTTAGTTCTATGCGATCGCATAGGTTGCTTCGCGATCGCATAGTGTAGTCTTCCAGGTTCCCACATTTTTTCTATGCGATCGCATACACTCTTCCACGATCGCATAGGTTTTCCAGCTCCTTCAATGCGAATGCAATTCCTACCCCATGTTCGCACTTCGTTAAAGTCCAAACCTGGAGTGCACATGTTTTTCCTCTATGTGTTCACAACGTGCCTTCCGCGATGGAAATGTTTTACTCCCCTTTACCATATGCGATCGCAATGCCATCCCCGCGATCGCATAAAGCATTTTTGCCCAGTGATTTTTAAAGTTCAAAACAGAACCACTGACGGGATATTTCACACAATACACACGAGTTCATCTTCTCCAAAGCCCATTGGCGATTTTTAGAGCTCTTGTTCACCAAAGCTTCTTAAGTAAGTATTATTTAACTTGTTTCCTTCATTTTCCTTTATCATTTATCCAATTCCTAGGCTCAAATCATGTAATTTAGGGTGTCAATTAGGGGAATTGGGTAGAACTAGGGCTTTTTAATTTTTTTTGATTTAGACCTCGTTTTGGGGTCAAATTTGAAAACAAATTGTATATCTAAGCTCGTGGGGGAATGGGTAACATGGAATTGGTTCGAACCTCGTGTTTTGACCAAGCGGGCCCGGGTCGATTTTGAAATTTTTGGAAGAAAGGTTGGGAATCTATATTTAGGCATTGGGTTTGATTTGTTTAGCTATTATTGATATTATAAAGTTGTTATTTCATAGATTTGATTGAGTTGGAGCCAAATTCGAGAGGGAAAGCGGTTATTGAGGATTTAATTGACCGTGGAAGTTTGAGGTAAGTGTTTGATCTAACTTTGGCTTGAGGGAATAGGATTAGAGTATTATTTGCTAATTGCTAAATGTTGAGTACGGTGTATAGGCATGGTGACGAGTATCTATACACCGGTGTCTAGCATGACTGTGAGTACTTATTTGTGCTTAATTGGGATTCTGTAGTGACTCTTCCTTTTTTAATGGATGGTATTAGAGCATGTTCTTTCTATCAAGCTAACACCTAGAAAGGATCCTCATCGTTGCTCTACCAACTTTGAAGAAGGTAAATCTACTTAAATAACACCAAGATTCAATAGCCAATACTATGGATAGTGGAAGACAAAGATGCATGATTTATCATGGTTGAAGATTTAGAGCTTTGGGATGTTATCTGCGATTGTCCTTTCATTCCTATGAAGACCATTAGAGAACCAGCAGTGATAGCTCCCAAGACTAGGAAGGAGTACAATGATGCTAACCGCAAGGCAATAGAGATGAACTTTCGAACAAAAAAAATCCTCGTATGTGGTATTGAACCAGACGAATACAACAATATTTATGCATGTCAATCTGCCAAAGAGATCTGGGAAGCTCTCCAAATAGCACACGAAGGGACAACTCAAGTCAAGCAATCAAAGATTGACATGCTAACCACTGAATATGAACTCTTCAGGATGAAAGATGATGAGTCCATTCAGGACATGCACACTTGATTCACCTCTATCATAAATGAGCTCCATTCTCTGGGAGAAATCATTCCAAGCAACAAACTTGTTAGGAAAATACTCAGTGTATTACCCGATTCTTAGGAAAGCAAAGGATCTACAAAAGCTGATCATTGATGAACTCATTGATAATCTGAAAACTTGGAATGATTATCGGGGAGTTATTTGGGTTCTACAAAAGCTGAACTCATTTACACCCAACGAAGTAGAACAGTGATGGAAATACAAAATACAGAAGCTAAGTAAGATATAACAGAACCAAAGAAGGGGATGAGAAAGTAGACCTAGAATTGGGGAGGAGAGGACTCAGACATTTTTCTCAGCAATATTCGCATTCCTTGCATATCCCCATAAATTCCAAATATAACTTCCTAATAATCTATTCGGTTGTTTAATCCTTGGGGTTTCTCTTGAATTAGGTCCTGGCCCAATCGTCCTAACCGGATCAGTCTTGTTTAGCAAATTTGGCCATTGTTCACAACAGAAATGGTGTCGGATGACACCACTTCCTCATGTGCATTCACCCCTACTCTTCGTTTTTTGTAGAACCCAAATAACNTTGGGTTTGACCGAACCTGCATCTAACACCGTGACTCCACCCCTTCCCGTAAATACACGTGATTCTCGTTTTAAGGAGGTTCTAAGTCACTCATATGAACAACTAATTTTTTACCACATCCAAATTCTATACTATTTCAATGTAAATATTTCTTTTAGGTCTAATCTTAATATTTTACATTTTTATCTTACTTTTAATAGATTTTATTTAAGAAATTAAAAACTACAAAAAATATTCACATTCTTAGAATATAAGATATGTTCCTATGTTTATATATATACATATATAAAAAACTTAGTTTCTTCTAATTTAAATGTAAGTTATAGTAGTATTTTTTTTAATATAACTTAAACGATAGTGTAAATATTCTTTTATTTATATAAAAAAAATTTAAGTCTAAGAGTAAGTCAGATATTTTTTTTATATATATTATTTTCATTTTGTTTAATAAAAAGAGAGTTAGTAAAAAGTTTTTTAAAAAAAAGAAAAAAAAAAGAAGGAAAAAGCTAAAAAGTAACGAAAACAAAACCCAAAAAAAAAAAAATCAAAATCTGATCCCAAATTCCCCCCACCCCTCACGTCACTCCATCACTAACACACACATACTTTTGTTTGATTTTTTATTTATTTATTAAAAAAAAAAAAAATCCTAACTAACATCCATGATTCCCTCCTCCCAACCCCATCCCTCACGTCTCCCTTCACAAATTGTCCCCACTTCCCCACTATCCTTTTCCATAAACATACACAAGATCAGATGTTAGGATGTTAATATAAATAGCAAAAGCTTTAAAGAGAAAAAAGAAGAAAAACGTGAGAGAGAGAAGAGAACAAAAAGGATGCTTTCTTCTTCAGTTTTAGTTTCCATCTCTATTGTAGCAAAACCAGAAAATTTTCAGCCATAAAAAAAGCCATCCTAAGCTCCATCAAAATCAGTTTCTATTACCCCTTTTAACATCCAAAACCATCTCACAAGACAACCATAAAACAGAACATAAAATAGATACCGTTCACCTCTATTTTACCGATGAAACGAAGCTTCGGCTGAGGTCGATTCAGTTCCAGCGAAAGTTCGAGGTTGACTATGTGCGTCTTTCGGTTGATGTCTCTTCTGTGATTCCACCTTGTTTTGGAGCAAATCATCAGTGGAAAAAAAAAATCAAAAGTTGAAAGTTTAATATTAAGGTTCTTTCCTTTTCTATGTTTATCAGTTACCATTTGGGTTCTACTTTGTTTTTGCTTGAAAATGTTTTCTTCGTACATGTTTCCTCTCACTTAAATGTGCTTATATTTTGTTTGCATTAATTTTGTATCAGCTTTTCTTATCTTTCTTTTATAAAAAATGGGGAGCACAATTTAGATTATTGTGTTACATTAGAGGGGTGTCTTCAATAAATATTAAGCAGTAGTAATTTGAGGCCGATTCTTGTCAAAAGCAGTCATTTGGATTACGAACTTCTCATCTATGTTGTTAAATAAAAATCATTTAAGAAGTCCACATTGGAATTAGGATGTTGTTTGCAACAAATTTTCGTAAGACGAAAAATAAACTGCAACAAAAATAATAATACGAAGAATAAGTGATTTTATTGATAAATATTTGTGAGTACAATTCTATGTATCCCTTGATTCTCCTCTCTAAAATTCTCCGTGATTCGAGGGCTTGAGAAGCGTCTTTCTCGAATGTAGGATGATGCAGACCTCCTTGTGATGTATTTAATCGCCAAGAACGTCGATCAGCACTTTGTTGTTACGGATTGATCTCCGGGAAGAACTCCGTTGATCTCTCCTTTGTTGAAGAACTAAGCACTTGATGATTGATCTCTATGTTTGTGGATGCCCTCACCAATTGCGGAGTATTCTTCTCCAACTCTGAATCTCCCCTGAGAGTTATGTAGCCCCTCTATTTATAGTTGTAGAGGGTGGACAGTGCAGCTACATATGAACCATCTTGCTTGATTCTGATTGGTCCATATCATTTTATTTGGCAACCTGTGGTTGGTTCTTGCTTTTTGACTTGGATTGCCACATCATTTAACACGTGGCATCATCTTGTTGTCTTTGGGTTTGACTGGACATGTCATGTCACTTGACACATGGCATGGGTCTAGACCTTAAGATGAAATAGACCTTGGGCTTGAAAATAATAAAATGAGCTAATTTAACTTGTAAAGCCCAAATTAATTATTTAACCCAATTGAATTTAATCCAAATTTTGTATGGATTAAACCCAATAAATTTTATATGTCTACGTATGTAAATAGGTTAACGTTTTAATGGGATTTTGTTTTAATATTTCTTTTAGCATTTTATTCCTTAATTGATGTTTTGTTGCCTTGGTTCTATTTATTATTATTTTTAAATTTCTTGTTTTATGAGTTAATCTTATTTTAGTTTATTTAACCGAATATTATTCCTTAAGAATAGAAACGGTACTATAAAAAAGAAGAAGGGGCCATGAGAGTTATTCAATTAAAATTGAGAAGAATTGGGACCAGCTGGTCTTTGGAAATAGTCGGCACTGAGTTCTTAAAAATAAAAAATTGTACGGGGCGCCCTATTTGGGCGACCTTTTTTAACCTGCAGCCGCTTTATGTTTCTGTTTGCATCCGTACCCACTTTTAAAAAAACTTCAGCTTCCCTTTCTCCTCCCCTTCTTCTTCTTCTTCTTCTTCTTCTTCTTCTTCTTCTTCTTCTTCTTCTTCTTCTTCTTCTTCTGTTGTTGGTGCTGCTAAAGCCCTTTTTTAACATGTAACTCTCTTTCTCCTCCTATTCTCCTACTTCATTTTCTTTTTTCTTCTTCCTGATTCCATCAAATCCATATTGCAATTCTACCAGGAAAAAAATAAATGAAGGCAGACATGGTGGATACATGGATGGATTTTACTAGAATGATAACCAATTTGTTTTAATCGTCAACTGACTCGAAAAGAAATTTTAGTACTTACCTACTTGACAATGAATTTCTGGGTATTTCCCCCATTTGGATCTTTCTAGATCACTTGTTGGAGTGTTTCGCTTTCTGAAGCTATGAATCGGAGAAGAGCAATAAAAAAATTAACATTAGCAACTAAAAATTAAACTCATCAAAGTCTCTGTGCAAAAAAAACTTCAGTTTTAGAGCTGAAGTTTTTATTTTATAACTTGAAAACTTTAGCTCTAGAGCCGAAGTTTCCGGATTACTAAACAAAAACTTGATCAGCTCTAGAGCTGAAGTTTTTATTTTATAATTGGAAAACTTCAGCTCTAAAACTTCAGCTCTAGAGCTGAACTTCAGGCCCGGCTACTAAAATACCGAAGTTTGTGTAATTGTCTTAGCTACTTCAGCCCCGTGTACTGAAGTTATGTGAAAAAGCAGGTACACTTACAATTTTTTTAGCAAAGCGGGCACAGATTAAAATGTGGTACAAAAAACGAGTATAAATACAAATGTGTTGTTCTTAAATGTGTTGGATCGTGGGGTGACATCAAAAGAATTGAAGCTGGCCCAAATATTAATAACGCTACAAGCTAGCCCACCTTTCCATAAATGATTAACTTCATAATATTATCCATATCTCATGACCTTACAATAATCTCAAAATTAGGTTAGGGAAAATAATCTCAATAATCGCTAGTATACTTTAGGCACGTATTAATAAATCATTCATCATGATTATGTATACGTTCACGTGATATAATTATGATTTCCAAACTTAAAACCAAGGTATGCGTTTGCGCCACTACGTCAAAATAATCTTAATAATAATAAATTATAAAATAAATGTCTCGAATCTGAAAATAATTGAAATACTCACTACAACAAAAGTGATATTTAGTTACGAAATTATTAGCTATGACATAAAATTCGTCACTAATTGTTTACTTTTCGTGACAAAAATTACATTTCGTCTTTAAATACATGATCCACGTACTTTTAGTGACGAAATACAATATTTTATAGCAAAGTTTTGTCCACTAAAGTTTTCTACAAAAAATTGAGTTGGCGCCAATTATTAAATAATATTAGCCACTAATTTAAAATTATCTGTGACACATTATTTTGTCACTAACGATGTACTCAATTAGCGACGAAGCATTATTTGTCTTAAAAGTAATTAAATTTTGGATACGAAAAAATTTTGTCACAAAAGATATGTTATTACAAATAGTGACGAATTAGAATTTGTAGCTAAACAAGGTAAACTTTAGCCACAAAATTTTATATTTATTTGTAACCTTAATTTTTATCGCTGATACCAAATAATTAGTGACAATTATTTAATTATCGCAATTGAACATATAATTTAGTCACAAAATATACTATTTTCAATTTGCTATGACTTTTATAGTTGAATTGTGAGATTATTGGCTACGAATTATTTTTTAGTAAAAGCTAAAAGATCATACTTCGTAGATAACTATGATTCTAAAGTTTTGTTCATGCAATATATATATAATTACTCTAAGACTAATTGAAATTAAAATTAAAATAATCATCTTTGACAATTATCAAGTTCGAGAAACTATAACTCCACTTTTACTTATGTAAGAAATTTTAGGAGTATTTTTCGTTCTAGCACAATTCAATTTCTTGTTGAGAAGTATCAGGTTTATTTAATTTCAAGTAGGATATGAATCATTCAATTTGGTTCATAGTAAACAATTTATGCCGTGAATTTGCCTTAAGTTTCAATGTAATGATGGAACGCAATGTAACT
>MDKF010625397.1:0-10887 GCA_026770625.1 Nicotiana glauca
TTTCTAAGTTTGTGAACACTGTTCACTATAACACATGCCCGATTTCCGCTTCTGCGGTCTCCTGACCGCACCTGCGGTAACGCCTTACGTGGATAATTGACCGCTTATGCCATCTAACCTAAAGCACCTGGGACCGCTTCTGCGACCCAACATTCCGCTTATGCGATTTCCATCAACCGCTTCTGCGGTCTTTTAATCGCTTACGCGGTCCCGCAACTTATGCGGAAAACCCCTGGGCCTCACCTGTCCACTTCTGCGGCTCCCTCACCGCATCTGCGGAACCGCTTAAGCGGCTCCTTTTCCGCAGATGCAAAAATACCAGAAGGGTGAAAAATCTGACTGCAACAATTGCTTAAAACCTCCGTTTAACCATCCGAAATCACCCCGAGGCTCCCGAGACCTCAACCAAAAGCACCAACACATCCAACAACCTTATTCAAACTTGTTCCAATTCTCAAAACACGTCAAAAAACGCTAAAACCATTAAAACACATCGGATTCAAGCCTAGTTTTCATCAAAAGTTCCGAAATGCGCATTCAATCAAAAACCCGACCAAACGACGTCCGAATGATCTGAAAATTTACAGACATATCCAAAATCACCTAACAGAGCTACTGGAACTCTCGAAATTCCATTCCGACCCTCGGATCAAAATCTCACCTATAAACCGGAATTCGCCAAAATTCAAACTTCACCAATTCAAGCCTAATTCTACACCGGACCTCCAAATTCGATTCCGATCACACTCCTAAGTCACAAATTATCCCCCGAAGCTAACCGAACTACCGAAATTCACTTCCGAGCCCTCTAACCACATAGTCAACTTCCAGTTGATTTTTCTAAAACAAGCTTTCTTCTAAGAGGCTAAGTGCCTCATTTCCAACTAAAACCAACTCAATTCCACCCGATCAACTCAAATACCGATATTGAACACAAAGAAACACAATATGGGGGAAAACGGGGCGGTAACTCACGTGACGACGGGCCAGGTCGTCACATCCTCCCCAACTAAAACAATCGCTCGTCCTCGAGTGGGTCAAGAAACATACCTGGAGTCTCAAACAAGTGAGGATATCTGCTCCGCATCTCCCGCTCGATCTCCCAAGTAGCCTCCTCCACAAGCCGACCTCTCCACTACACCTTCACCGAAGCTATATCCTTCGACCTCAACCTCCGAACCTGACGACCCAAAATAGCCACTGGCTCTACATCATAGGTCAAATCATTATCCAACTGCACTGTACTGAAGTCCAACACATGAGATGGGTCCCCAACATACTTCCGGAGCATAGATATATGAAATACCGGATGAACTTCCGATAGGCTGGGTGGCAAAGCAAGCATATAGGCCACCTCCCCAATCCTCCTAAGTATCTCAAAAGGGCCAATGAACCTCGGACTCAGCTTTCCTTTCTTTCCAAATCTCATGACGCCCTTCATAGGCGAAACCTTCAACAAGACCTTCTTGCCCACCGAATAAGATACATCTCGAACCTTCCGGTCCGCATAACTCTTCTGACGCAACTGAGCTGTGCGAAGTCTCTCCCGAATGACTTTCACCTTATCTAGGCATCCTGGACCAACTCTGTCCCCAACACCCTAGCCTCGCCGGGCTCAAACCAACCAACCGGAGATCTACACCGTCTCCCATATAAAGCCTCATAAGGTGCCATCCGAATGCTAGATTGATAGCTGTTGTTGTAAGCAAACCCTGCAAGAGGCAAATAATCAGCCCAAGAACCTCCAAAGTCAATAACACAAGCACGCAACATATGCTCCAATATCTGGATAGTACGCTCGGACTGCCCGTCCGTCTGAGGATGAAATGTTGTGCTCAACTCTACCTGTGAACACAACTCTCGCTGAAAAGTCCTCCAGAACTGAGAAGTGAACTGAGTACCCCTGTCTGATATAATGGAAACTGAGACCCCATGTATCCGTACAATCTCCCGGATGAAAATCTCTGCTAACCGCTCCGAAGAATAGGTAGTACACACCGGGATGAAGTGCGCGGACTTGGTCAGCCGATCCACAATCAACCAAACCGAATCAAACTTTCTCGCTGTCCGAGGGACACCACTCACAAAGTCCATAGTAATACTTTCCCATTTCCATTCAGGAATATCCATACGCTGAAGTAGACCACCAGGTCTCTGATGCTCATACTTGACTTGCTGACAGTTGAGACACCGAGCTACATGACTCACAATATCCTTCTGCATTCTCCTCCACCAGTAATGTTGTCTCAGATCCTGATACATCTTCGCGGCACCTAGATGAATAGAATACCGCGAGCTGTGGGCCTCCTCCAATATCAACTCCCGAAGCCTATCCATATTGGGCACGCAAATTCGGCCCTCCATCCTCAACACACCATCACTATCAACGGTCACATCCCTGGCATCATCATGCTGAAATCTGTCCTTAAGGACCAGCAAATGTGGATCATCATGTACTGACGCTCTCTTATGCGATCATACAAGGAAGACCGAGATACCACACAAGCCAACACACGGCTAGGCTCCGAAATATCTAACCTCACCATCTGATTGGCCAAATCCTGAACATCAATCGCAAAGGGCCTCTCCCCATCTGGAATGTACGCCAAGCTACCTATACTCACCGCCTTTCGGCTCAAAGCATCAGCCACCACACTGGCCTTCCCCGGGTGATACAAAATGGTAATGTCATAATCCTTGAGCAACTCAAGCCACCTGCGCTGCCTCAAATTTAGATCCTTCTGTTTGAACAAGTGCTGAAGGCTGCGATGATCGGTATACACCTCACAAGATACGCCATATAGGTAGTGCCTCCAAATCTTTAAAGCATGAACTATGGCAACTAACTCCAAATCATGAACAGGGTAGTTCTTCTCATGAGGCTTCAACTGACGAGAAGCAAAAGCAATAACTTTACCCTCCTGCATCAACACACATACAATTCCAACTCTCGAAGCATCACAATACACGGTGTAAGAACCTAAAGCTGATGGCAAGACTAACACTGGAGCTGTGGTCAAAGCCGTCTTGAGCTTCTGAAAGCTCTCTTCGCACTCATCCGACTATACGAATGGTGCACCCTTCTGCGTCAAATTGGTCAAGGACGAAGCAATAGATGAAAATCCCTGGACAAACCAGCGATAATACCCTGCCAAACCGAGGAAACTCCGGATCTCCATAGCTGAGGACGGTCTAGGCCAACTCTGCATCGCCTCTATCTTCTTTGGGTCAACCTGAATACCATCACTAGACACCACGTGACCTAGAAAAGCCACAGACCCAAGCCAGAATTCACACTTGGAGAAATTTGCATAAAGTTTCTCCTCGCTCAATCTCTGCAATACTACTCTCAAATGCTGAGCATGCTCCTCCTGTCTACGCGAGTATACCAGGATGTCATCAATAAAAACAATCACAAAGGAATCCAAATACGGCCGGAACACGCTGTTCATCAAATGCATGAATGCGGCTGGGGCATTGGTCAGTCCAAAAGACACAACTAAAAACTCATAATGCCCATATCTTGTCCTAAAGCTGTCTTCATAATATGAGAATCCCTAATCTTCAGCTGGTGATAGCCTGAACGAAGATCAATCTTCGAGAATACCCTCGCTCCTTGGAGCTGATCAAACAAATCATCAATGCGCGGTAGATGATACTTGTTCTTCACTGTTACCTTGTTCAACCGCCTGTAATCAATACACATCCTCCTTGAGCCATCTTTCTTCTTGACAAACAAGACCGGTGCACCCCACGGTGACACACTCGGGCGAATGAACCCCTTATTTAGAAGTTCCTGAAGTTGCTCCTTCAATTCTTTTAACTCAGCTGGTGCCATATGATAGGGAGGAATAGAGATGGGCTGACTGCCCGGCACCAGATCAATACCGAAATCAATGTCCCTGTCCGGCGGCATGCTCGACAGGTCTGCTGAAACACATCAGGGAAATCCTTCACAACGGGAATCGAATCAATAATAGGAGTCTCAACTCCAACATCCCTCACAAATGCCAAATATGATAAACATCCCTTCCTAACCATCCGCTGGGCCTTTAAGAAATAGATTACCCGCCTGGGTACATAATCGGTCGAACCACGCCACTTGACTCTCGGAATACCTAGCATAGCTAATGTGACTGTCTTTGCATGATAGTCCAAAATAGCATGACACGGAGATAACCAGTCCATGCCCAAAATAACATCAAAGTCTACCATGCTCAAAAGCAACAAATCAACCCTGTCTCCAGACCCCCAATAGTAACAAGACAGGACCGATACACATGGTCCACAATAATAGTATCACCCACCGGGGTAGATACATGCACAGGTAAGGCAAGACACCCTCGGGTCGTACCTAGATGATGGGCAAAATATGAAGACATATAAGAGTATGTAGATCCGGGATCAAATAAAACAGAAGCATCCCTGTGGCATACTAAGATAATACCTATAATAACTACATCAGATGCAATGGCATCTCTCCTGTCTGGAAGCGCATAGAACCGAGCCTGACCACCACTAGGTCGATATCCACCCCTAGGGCGACCCCTAGCTGACTGACCCTCACCCCTACCTGACTGGGATGGTGTTGAAGCAGATGGAGTAGAAGAGGAGGGCTGATCCCTCTGCTGAGACTGGCTACCACGACATCGAGGACACTGCCTCCTCATATGGCCATACTCGCCACACACGAAGCAAATACCAGATGCTGGAGAAGGGGACTGATGGGAACCCCTCGCGCCGGAATGACCAGCCGATGCGCCCTGTGCAGAAGAACCCTGAGCTAAAGAGGCATGAGAATAGCTATGAGCTGGAAGGGAACTAAGAGAATACTGGCCCTGCTGATACCCCTAGTGACCACGGCCTGAAGACGCCCCTCGATACTCGGGACGAGTCGACTGATGAGGCCTGAAAGAACGACCTCTGCTCTGCTGAAACTGGCCCCTAGACGGAGCACCACCGAAGCTACCTGATCCTCGAGGCCTCTTGGCCTCCCTCTTCTCTCTCTCCTGACGGCGAGCCATCTCAGTATCACGAGCAATATCCACAGCATCCTCGAAGGTATCGCCCAGCACCCTCTCTCGGGTCATTAGAATACGGATGGGATAGGTGAGTCCATCCACAAACCTTCGAATCCTATCCCGATCAGTCGGGACTATACATGGAGAATATCGAGCCAACTCCGAAAATCTCACCTCATACTAAGTCACGGTCATATCTCTCTGACGAAGGTACTCAAACTGTCTACGCAGCTCCTCCCTTTGAGACAGCGGCACCCACTTCTCCAGAAAGAGAGTAGAGAACTCCTGCCATGACAAAGGCACTGCACCTCTTCGCCTACGCTGCTCATAAGCCTCCCACCAAGTGAAAGCTGCTCCAGAAAACTGAAAAGTAGTAAATGATACCCCGCTCGACTCCAAGATCCCTGCGGCCCGAAGCATACGTCGACACTTGTCGAGAAAACCCTGGGCATCCTCGCCTGGAACACCACTGAAAGTAGGAGGTGAAAGCCTGCTGAACCTCTCAAGACGACACTGCTCATCATCTGGCATGACCAGAATCATATCATCCTGAACCGAGGCAACCGGCTGAACTGGGGCAACCTGCTGAACTGGGGAAACCTGCTGAACTGGTGGTGCCTCTGGTGTCTGCAAACCCTGCACTACCTGCTCCGGCGTGCGATCAGCGGGGGTCTGATTGCCTCCCCCGGCCTGTGAAGTATCTGCTGCAGTAGTGGCTGAGACGGCCTGAGCTAGGCCAATGCAAACTGATAAAATCTGAGCTAGGGCCTCCTGAAGACCCGGAATCACAATAGGCACAACTGGTGCCTGGACAGGTGCTGCTGGAGTCTCTACAGCTGGAGCTTTCTCCTGAGCCGGGGCAACTGGTGGGTCAACAGGTGCTGCCCCCTCGGTTCTGCCTCGACCACGACCTCGACCACAACCGCGTCCACGGCCTCTGGTGGCCTCAGTAGGTGGTACATGCGCTCGTCCGCCACGTCCGGTAGCACGGTTTCTCGCCATCTGCGAGGGAATAGAATAACAAAATTTAGTTCTCAGATCCACAAAATCGCACAATAAGAATTCCAAGAATATGAAGTTTCCTAAAGGTTCTGCAGCCTCTCGAGGATAAATACAGACGTCTCCGTACTGATCCGCGAGACTCTACTAAACCGACTCATGGCTCGCGAGACCAAGTAACCTAGGCTCTGATATCAACTTGTCACGACCACAACCCGGTCGTGATGGCGCCCAGCACACTACTAGGCAAGCCCGACCATTTATATCAATAACCCCGTTTATTAAACAGATGAAGTTTAATATCATTTAAAACAAGAATCTGAAATACTGATAATAATGCAAAAAATCTCAGCCTAACTAGGACCCGGTGTCACGATCATGAGCCTCTAATGACAGCATAATATCTTACTACAAAGTCTGTCTAATATTGAAAATGTGGAAGTAAAGGATAAAGATAGAGGGGAGAATCATCGGCTGCGGACTCCCTCCAGCTACCTCAAATACTCCCGAAAAGAACTCTGGATCAGCTGGAATCACTCAGCCTGAGAGTGCCCTGGATCTGCACACAAGGTGCAGGGAGTAAAGTGAGTACTCCAACTCAGTGAATAATAAACATAACTAAAGTCTGAAAAGTAAGAAAACGCAAGAAATGCACAAAGTACTCTATATCTAGCAGTTCATATCCAATCCAGCGGAAAAAGTATACAACAAATAATATAGTTAAGAAATAATGCATGAATGGATGCAACACATATAACGGTACACTCCGGTACTCGCTACGGCGTGCAGCCCACTCCATTTATTTAACTTCGACGGCGCTCACTGGGGGTGTGTACAAAGTTCGGAGGGGCTCCTACAGCCCAAGTGCAATATCAGCCAGGTATTGGCATAAAACAGGCTCTCGGCCTCAATATCAATATACAATAATCGCTACGGCATGTAGCCCGATCCATATCAAGGAAACATCCTCACCACTGGGTCCCCGACCCATCTCAGTCAAATAAGTCCACAGCCAATTGGGCGTGACATACTATAGGGATCTCAGCCCTCATATCCTTTTCATTTAAGGTTCATGTATAAAACACAGTTATTATACTATTTTTAATATTTGAAAACATGACTGAGAATTTATGTTATGCACACAAGTGAGGAAAAACACATAAAGATCCCCTAAGGATTCCACAGGTCGGAACAAGTCCCCAAACACGGCAATAAGCCCAATTCATAATAACAAAGTATGCGTTTCAATCGCCAATATAGTATAAATTAACACTCGGGATGGACAAAGTCTCAATTCCCAATAGTATACGACCCCGCACTCATCGTGGAATGCGTGTCACGCCTCAATATAGCGTTACAATGTGAAAGTCTGGGGTTTCAAACCCTCAGAACAACAGTTACATCAATTACTCACCTCGAACCGGCTAAAGACTAGTCCACCAAGTCTTTTCCTTTAGAATCAACTTCCTCGCGCGTCGAATCTAGTCAAAACCACAATGAATACGTCATAATAGGCTAATGGAACATAACCCAATTGAAAAAACTCGAAAAACACTAAAAAATACGAAGTTGGCAAAACCCGAGCCCCGGGACCACTTCTCGAAAAATTACGAAATTCACACCTTCAAAATCCTCGTCTCGCCACGAGTCCGTACATATAAAATACACAAGAATCGGAGTCCAATTGACCCTCAAATCATCATTTTAAATCCTCTTAGGTTTCAAGCCCTAACCTCCATTTTTACCCTTTAATTCCTTGAAATTTTGTGATAAATTCATGTTTTAATACCATAATAACATAATCTGAGTCTAAATATTCATACCTGATGGAACTCTTTCGAATCCTCTTCAAAATCGCCCAAAAACCCACTTTGCTCGAAGTCCAAATTGTTTTCTTCTTTTCTAAGTTTGTGAACACTGTTCACTATAACACAGGCCCGATTTCCGCTTCTGCGGTCTCCTGACCGCACCTGCGGTTCCGCTTACGCGGATAATTGACCGCTTATGCCATCTAACTTAAAGCACCTGGGACCGCTTCTGCGACCCAGCATTCCGCTTATGCGGTTTCCATCAACCGCTTCTGCGGTTTTTTAACCGCTTACGCGGTCCCGCAACTTATGCGGAAAACCCCTGGGCCTCACCTATCCGCTTCTGCGGCTCCCCCACCGCATCTGCGGAACTGTTTAAGCGGCTCCTTTTTCGCAGATGCGGAAATACCAGAAGAGTGAAAAATATGACTGCAACAATTGCTTAAAACCTCCGTTTAACCATCCGAAATCACCCCGAGGCCCCCGGGACCTCAACCAAAAGCACCAACACATTCAACAACCTTATTCAAACTTGTTCCAATCCTTAAAACACATCAAACAACGCTAAAATTATTAAAACACATCGGATTCAAGCCTAGTTTTCATCAAAACTTCCAAAATGCGCATTCAATCAAAAACCCGACCAAACGACGTCCGAATGACCTGAAAATTTACAGACATATCCAAAATCACCTAACGGAGCTACTGCAACTCTCGGAATTCCATTCCGACCCTCGGATTAAAATCTCACCTATAAACCGGAATTCGCCAAAATTCAAACTTCACCAATTCAAGCCTAATTCTACACTGGACCTCCAAATTTGACCGATCACACTCCTAAGTAACAAATCATCCCCCGAAGCTAACCGAACCACCAGAATTCACATCCTATCCCTCTAACCACATAGTCAACTTTCGGTTGACTTTTCTAAAACAAGCTTTCTTCTAAGAGGCTAAGTGCCTCATTTCCAACTAAAACCAACTCAATTCCACCCGATCAATTCAAATACCGATATTGAACACAAAGCAACACAATATGGGAGAAAACGGGGCGGTAACTCACGTGACGACGGGCCGGGTCGTCACAAGATCTTAATTTTATTAACATAAATTGTTCAGAGTAGAAAAAAAAAAGAAAAATTGAGAGATTAACCTGAAGTTTCGTATAATATTGTAGGGTTAGAATTTGAATATATAGTATTCTACGTAGGCATATATTTAGTGAATCTTAATCACAATATATTTTACCATATATGTCGTTTGATTGTCAATCAATTATTCACTTCTATGTATTAAACGTGAAACTTAAAATATGAATTAATTTTTTCATATTAATATTTGTCTTCAAAATGTAAACAAATTAAAAGTAATAAATGAAGTAAATATGCAGATTTAATTACCTAGATCTAAGGCACACATAATCTTAATTTTCTTATGTAGCATTACTTATTATATTTTTCAAATTTCAATACGAATATACTAAAATGTTACCTTTGAATTTAAATAATTTGCTAAAGTGTTATACATGTACCACCAGATTATCTCAATCTAAATTTAGACTCATATATCTATATGTTTTCACATAATAAGTTTTGAACGAATACCTTCCAAATCGAATTTAACTTTTCTTTCTTTCAATTTTAATTTAAACATAATAATTGGTTAAGATATAATTAGTTTTAAAAAAGATATTATTGAGTTTGAATGGCCCTTTAATTACGCTATTCGTAAGGTTTAAAAGCATAATGAGTGCTAAATATGGATAAATATAATTAGCTTTTAAATAAAAAAACTTTAATTCTTGTTAAGAAATGAATTTATCAATTGATGAAATATGATAAACACCATGAATATTGTTTGGCATAAAATATTATCTTCTATATGGTAAATAGTAAGGATAGTCCGTGTTGCGCATGGGCCCAATAAAAGTATGCTTAGGAGTAAAGCTAGATTATAGATTACGGATTTGGTTGAACCATATAGCTTTTATTCAAAATGTGTATTTAAATGTTTATCAAATATCAATGTAGAATTTAGTAAATTAAAGGATTACAATTTAGAACTCATAAGGTTAAATTTTGACACCACCTTTGAGTATGCTAAACAGTCGAGTATAATATTTTTGTTAGGAAAAAAACTTGTATTAAAATCCATCTATAAATTTTATTTCTGAAAATCAGTTGATATGTATATTATGTTACTTGTTTTAACAAATCATTCTCAGACCACAGGAGGCTGAAGGAAATGAGTAACATGTCAAGCATTATCTTTCGTCTTTTTCATCTTTAAAACATACAGAGAATTCCCTATTCCTGATTTCCTTTGTCGTTTGGATATGATATACCAAATCCTAGCATTGACAAATAGTTTAGAGTTGTTAGCTCACTAATTAAACTGAAAAATGGAAATAAAGCTTAATTGCTCACATGGCCAAAGAAAGTGGAGTAATATAGTTTCCAACAAATTGCAAATGCAGCGCCTGTATACTAAAGAAATCAAGAAGGACGATCGTGGGTTTCTTTTTTGTTATCCCGGGGTTGACTTTATGCCGCGCCCGCGCGTGGTTATCTTTTGAATTTCGATATTGCTAATCACAAGATAAAATAACAAAATAACATATTCATCCTCTCCAATCTCCATGGTTCTTTCTTCAAAATCTTAACAAATCAAGGTTAAAATTTAAATTAATAGTTTATCTGTTCATCTACTATAAAATCAAATACATGGTTGAATTATATGATAACTTTCTAAAATCCTATGAGCAGCAGGGGAATAAATTTATATAATGCGGTATTTATATAGAGGTTAATTTTGAATCATTTTAATCTTAATTGCTCACGCAATTTACGTGTTTCACTTGAAATTTTCTATCCAGAGTTTAGCTATTTTAATTTATTAAATTTCTTTGTAAATTTATGATTACAATTTTTGAATTCTTCTAATAAACTTAGTTAATTATCAAAAGATGAGTTGTTAGTACATCGTTTATTTCAGTAACAAAATTATTAATACTCCACTTTATTTTGATTTACTTGAAATTTTGATTATTGGGTTACTAT
>MU742981.1:2107-15611 GCA_026770625.1 Nicotiana glauca
TATTTTGGGAAGCAACGGAGGTGATGGCGTCTACCGGCGACGACCTAATCCGGCGACCTATAGAGATACGAGGAAGAAGAAGATTGTGTCTCTGATGTTTGGTTAAGCTTTCAGACAATTTTATGTATTTCTACTAATAGTTTCAGGACCGTTAGATTAATGTATAGACGGTCGAGATCAAATCATGGAACCTCACACGACGTCGTTTAATGGTATATTGAATGATCTGATATTATAATAATGGGACGATGTCGTTTGATTGGGTGACGGTTCAATCCTGCCCGTTAGATCAAACAAATGAACGGACAATATTTAACGGTTCAAAACGTCGTCGTTTGGCTTCCGAAATATAGAGACTGGATTGGGGCGGGCTGCATTCGTTTTGGGCTGGGTATTTTTAGGGTATTTTGGGTTATTTTTGGCCCAATACGTTATGTATATATATGTATATATATAAGTATATTTTGTATTTTTCTGGATTTTATAAAATTAAAATTAATCTTAACAAATATTCTAATTAAACTCTAAAATTATTTAATAACCCTTTTGTAGCAATTTTCAATTAAAACAATAAAAGCTAAAATGAACTATTTTTCCGATTTTTCTTCCATTTATTTTTTCCAAAATGCATTAATACTAAAATGTAAAAATTAAAAATCTTAATGCATATGCATATTTTTGTATTTTTAATATGAGTTATTATGTGATCAACTAACACAAAGAATGCAACAAAATTCTTAAAATTATCAAAGTCGTTTTATTTGACATTTTTGGAATAATTTGCTTAGGGTAAAAATCACGTGCTCACAGTACTGGGGCATCGAGTTCCCAGTAAGGGAATTGAGTTTGACCATGCTAAGGTTGATGTGATTGAGAAATTGCCACCGCCTACTTCAGTCAAGGCGGTGAGAAGTTTACTTGGGCACGCCAGGTTCTACAGGCGATTCATAAAAGATTTCTCTAAGATTGCTAACCCGTTATGTAACCTCCTTGAAAAGGATCACCCTTTTGTGTTTGTTAATGATTGTAGGTTGGCATTTGAGGAGTCGAAGAAGAGATTGGTGACTGCACCCATCATTGTTGCACTCAACTGGGAGCAATCGTTTGATCTCATATGCAATGCAAGTGATTATGTTATAGGAGCAGTCTTGGGGCAGCAAAAGATAAATGGATGCACCTAATTTACTATGCAAGCAGAACGCTAAGCAGTGCACAAATCAATTACATCGTGACGAAAAAAGAGTTATTGGTTGTCATTTTTGCATTCGACAAATTCAGGTCATACTTGATTGGCTCAAAAGTTATTGTTTACACTGACCATGCAATAATTAGGTACCTGATAGAAAAAAATGAGTCAAAGTCACGCTTGATTCGCTGGGTTCTTCTGTTACAAGAATTCGGTCTGGATATACATGACAAAAAAGGGACAGAGAACCAAGCTGCTGACCACCTCTCAAGGTTGGAAGGAGCTAAAAAGAAGGTAGAGGTCGAGGATAAAACGGAGAAATTCTCGGATGAACAGTTACTAGCAATGACAAAGGAGGAGGCACCGTGGTATGCTGACATTGCTAATTATTTAGCAAGTGGTATTGTACCTTCTGAACTCTCCTCAATTCAAAAGAAAAAGTTCTTTCATGATTGTCGGTCTTATTATTGGGATGAACCTCTATTGTTTAAAATTTGTGTAGATAACATGATCCGGCGGTGTATCCCCAAGAAAGATCAAAATTCTATTTTGCAGGCTTGTCATGCTTCACCATATGGTGGACACTTTGGAGGAATTCAGACAATAGCTAAGGTGTTGGAGTCGGGCTTCTATTGGCCAACTCTGTTCAAGGATGCCCATGCTTGGGTCAAAAGTTGCGATGAATGCCAAAGGATAGGCAACATATCTCGCAGACACGAGATGCTAATGACCACAATTCAAGAGGTGGAGGTTTTTGACATTTAGGGGATCGACTTTATGGAGAAATTTGTCAGCTCGTATGGTAACAAGTACATATTGGTAGCAGTTGACTATGTCTCCAAGTGGGTCGAAGCAGTGTCTCTCCCGACCAATGATGCTAAAGGGGTAACAGGCTTTCTGAAGAAGAATATTTTCACACGTTTTGGCACCTCAAGAGCTATACTTAGTGATGGCGGAACACATTTCTGCAATAGAGCATTCGCAAGGCTATTGGAAAAGTATGGAGTTCGTCATAAGGTGACCACCCCGTACCACCCACAGTCGAGCGGGCAAGTTGAAGTATCCAACAGGGAGATTAAAAGCATCCATACAAAAATAGTGAATGCAATAAGGACTGATTGGGCAAGGAAGCTGGATGATGCATTTTGGGCGTACCGCACAGCCTTCAAAACTCCAATTGGTATGTCACCGTACAAGTTGGTATTTGGAAAGGCATGCCACCTCCCAGTAAAGCTTGAGCACAAAGCACTTTGGGCATTGCAGCAGTTGAACTTGGACATGGAGACAACAGGCACTAACAGAGTTACTGGGACATGAGCTAGAGGAATTCAGGTTCCAAGCATTCGAGAGTGCTATATTATACAAAGAACGGATGAAACTAATGCATGACAAGCACATCGTGGATCGATACTTCAAATCCTGAGAGCTAGTGTTGTTATACAACTCCAAATTGAGATTGTTTCCAGGTAAGTTGAAGTCCCGATAGTCAGGACCCTTTAGATTGGTGCAAATGTTCCCAAGTGGAGTTGTTAAGATTGAATCAGAGGATGGGACGAATAAGTTCACAGTGAATGGTCAGAGGTTGAAACACTACCTTGGAATGGAAAATAAGAAAGAGGACAGAGAGATAATAATGTTGGAAGAGCCCTAGTACATGAATGAGGAGTGATGCTCCGAGCCTGCATCATGCTGCGACGTTAAATCAGGCGTTGTGTAGGAAGCGACCCACAATTGTTGTGTTTCATTCGTGTATGTAACCATGATCTAAAAAAACTAGGCATTGTACCGCAATCGTGGTAGGAGGCAAGTACACTGCCTCAATTTTGTCAACCCATCGCGGCCGCGATTCGACCGCGACGACATATTACAAATCGGCGCCTAGATAAGTATTTCTAAATATATTTTATTTTCTTTTCAAACCCCCCCCCCCACCTTTTTATCTCCCAAAACACCTGCCCACCCCCATCATTCCCCTAATTCTATCTCTCTCTAAACCCTAACCTCCCAAATCCCTCATCTCTTCTTCTTCTTCTTCTTCACTCATCCTACTTCCCCCATCTCCATTACTCTCACTCTTTCTCTATCACGGTATGTAACTTCTCCTCCCTACCTTTTCCTTTGTGTATTTTGTTGTAGTTGTATGCTAGCTTCATGTTTTTAATTGTGTAGTAACTTTAGTAGATTTTTGTTATTTTTTCTTCTTTTTTCTTTTGAATTTCATTTTTGTAGTCACTGGTGAAGGGGTTATGTATATAATGTGGTGGAGAGGTGTATGTTTGTGGGTATTGAACTAATTGTTGTAGGGTGTAATGGTGTAGTACAACTTGTGATTTGGGAGAAGCATTGAAGTATCCATATGGGCTATATGTGTGAGGAATTGTCTTGCTCACAACGTGTTTGGGGAATTGCCCCAATGGAGTTATAAGGGCTAATGTGACATGGTTATGGTGAAGTCAGAGTAACCACCCATAGTTCACACATCTCACACCCTCACTGATAGGCGTTTCTTTGTTTGACAGGTAAAATGAATCCATCAAGGAAGAGATGCAACACTGGGTCCTCCGCTAGTGGACCGGGAGTTCCTCGAGACCTAGGAGTTAAGCCACTGCACCACAGTTTGACAGCACTAGGTTTGTCTCCAAACCGGCAGAGGACAGGTACAATGCAAAGGCGGCTAAGGACTTGTTACATGAGGTGCATATTGACCGAGAAGCCTTAGAGGTGGAATGCCCGAATATCTTCAATGAGTTGAGGAGGTGTCAGCTGGACATCTTATTTGAGGAACCGAAAGAGGCCAATGTTCAAATGGTAAGGGAATTCTATGCTAACTACCCGAAACATGAGAATAAGGTTGTTATTGTACGCAATACCGGGGTACATGCGTCCATCAAAGCTATTCGCAGGGTGTACCGACCACCTATGTTCATGGGGAATATGATGTTTATCATACTTATTGCCGAACAAGTGCCTTGTGGGCAACTCTTCTTGAGTCTATCTGCGTGCCAGACAGGGAATACATATGGATAAAGCACTGAATCACACTTAACTCCCAGTCTCTCAATTGGGAGGCTAAGTGTTGGCTCACAATTATCTACAGTTGGTTGTTGCCCTCCAACAATACGACCGATGTCAATCAACCACGAGCGGCAGTGATCTACTATTTTGTGGCCCATAAGGATTTTGATGTGGCCCAACTCATTCATGAAGAGATGTTCATCCGCTCACCTGAGGTACTCAAAGGTTTTTACTTCCCTTCTCTGGTCACCAAGCTATGTCGTGCTGTGAGAGTCCCTGAAAACCTCCACGTTGAGGGGAAATTGCCACTGAAAGCCCCGTTCCTAGCAAGAAAAATTAGAATTGGGATAGAGTCGGTTGTGAATGTTGATGAATCGGATGATGAAACTGATGATGATGATGCTGAGGCAGTTGAGGTCCCACCATCTATGAGAGTTGAAGAGGCGGGCACATTACAGCCCCACCGAAGTACCCACCTGACAGCCCTGGAGCAGGAAATGGCTGGTCTCCGCACTTCTGTCATAGACTTGGGAACCAGAGTTGACACTCTGACCACTCAATAGGCAAAGTCGGATAAAAAGATTATGGGATGGCTTTGAGTGCTAGGACGAGCATGTTACTTCGATCCTGGCACCGTCTCTGATCAGGATTGATCTTCAGAGAAGTCCCCTTTCCTTACTCTGCTCTTTATTTGTTGACATGGGGACATGCCATATTTTTAAGTGTGGGGTGGGGATGGCTGTTGTTGTATGATATTGTTGTACATAGAATGTGTAACTTTGTATGGTGTCGCTTTATCTTTATTTGACTGGTATGGTAGGGTCATGTAATTAACTTCGACTCAGCCCAAAGACGGACACCTTTCGACAGGTCTTTTGAGGGACATGAGTCGAACAAATAAAAAAGAATATAAGGACTCTTCCCGATGACGGATAATTGAGACAGTTCTTGAGGGAAGTTAGTCTAGAGAAAATACCAAAAAAAAATTTTAAAATTTTTTATTTTTAGGTAGTGTAGTAACTCCCCCTTGGTTTTTCTTTGTGCCACGGTTCTTTTCCAAGGGTTTAGCTTGAACCGGGTGTAGGTAGTTTTTGTTTATTTTGTTTTTAGTTTTAGTTAGCATTGATGGGCTACGAGCTGAAATAGAAAGAGAATACCTTGGCGTTAATACACCTGAACACAATCGACACTAGAGTGTAACGCCTAGTCATAATGGTTGACTCTTGCTAAAGTGCATGTAAGGCCCCATGAAAATTTTTACTCAAAACCTGAGATCTCGTAGTGCCAGGTTAGGAATATGTGTCTGGACCCTTTTGGACTAAGCTATGCATTAAAAGTCAAGAAATTATGTTTTCCAGAAAAGTGCAATTTTGCAGTCAATAAAAAAAATATCAAGTATGTGGATCGCATTCCTGCCGCAGAGTGAGATAGTGTGTTGGCCAAATTTGAAGTCAACTATGCGGTCAATTATGCGATCGCATAACCAAAATGCGGACCGCATAGTCGTCGCATAATTTCTTTGGGATTTTGTGAAGGGTAGTTTTGCGATGCGTTTTGCGACCGCATAATGTGAATGTGGACCGCATTTCTGCCACAAACCCAATCAGTGTGTTCAGTTGTTGGGACCATTTTTGCGTTCCATTTTACAGACCACATGAATGCGATCGCAGATCTGTTCCGGGGCTCCAAATTTCTAATTTTCTAACCCAACCCCATGTTGATATATTACACACCACACTTCATTTTAGGCATATTTTCTGATGCATTTAGAGAGAGAGAGAGAGAGAGGTTCCTAGAGGGAGAAGGGTTTCTTCATCAACATCTATCCAAAAATCTTGCTTAAGCTTTGAAGATTTGTCAAGAAAGGCACCCAGGTCTTCTTCCTAAAAGGTAAGGTCTAATAACCCAAGCTCTTGATCACTAGATATAACTATGATAGACCATTAGAAGGGTAATTGACGAGGATGAAAGCGGATATCTTGCATGCATGAGTTCTTAAAAGTATTTGGTTAGGTCTTGAGCTAATGATGGGATGAGGGATGGTAGGATCTTTCACAAAATGGTTTTAAAAGCATAATGCACACTTAGTGTTTGAGAATATACTCGAGTGAGCTAGAACTATGATCACCTCTTTAATTTGTGGTTCAATTTGTCATGTTCCTAAAATATTGACGTTGCTAAGAGTCTCGGAGTATAGTAGGACTTAAGGGAAGCTCAGTCGAGGTATGTAGGCTAAACTTTCTCTCTCGGAAGTGAATTCCATATTGTTTTCGTAAGTTTAAGTTTGGTTTGCCTACCCAAAATGGTATAGCCTTGAGTCACTTTAAATGAAGGTTAGTATCTTAATTGGCTAAGAAGAATTCAATTTGTCTAATGCCCCTAGTTGCTCTTATATGTACTAAATGCCTTGATTGAATGTGTCTATTTACTGATAAACTGTAAAGATGTTTGGAAATGAATCTAATGGGAAAATGTGAAACAAATTATGAAATAAGCCTCGACCCAACTATTATGAACTAGCTTCAAAAATGGAATGACCTAAAGGTCTTATACCCAAACTGAGCCCATAAATGGTTGTTCTAGATATTACTTTGCCTCTTTAAAAACATACATTACAATGCGGGTCCTTATACATTCCGATGCTGAAATTGTACAATTTAAAAAAAATGGAAAGGAATAATTTAAAGATAACTGAGGTGATTGCTTGCTTATAATGGCAATGTGTATTTCAATTGTTTGTTGGCCTGTCCCTCTTTGGGAAGAATCCTTTGTGCTTGATGATTCTATTATTATTGAATTCGAATATATATAATTTCCGAATTATTTGGTACATTGATATTGGTTGGCGATCCTTGGAAATAAAGGAGATGAAAACGTGGAAAACCATATGCGGCCTTTGTGCCATGAGAAAGATAAATCTTGTGAAAGGCTAAAGGGGCCAAAGAGACACTTTTATCGAGAAAGATTGAGAATATTAATAAAAACTATAGAATATGAACGATATTAAGGTAAGCATGGTTGTATTTATGCTATGCTTGTATACTTGTATTTATACCACAATTGTGTGCAATATTAAATCGAATCAAAAATGTTTTTGGGAGTATCATTAGCAATACTGAGGAAGGGTGGGACATAAGGCCCACACCTGAAACTACACGTGTCGGTGTAGGGGTGGAGTGTGACTTGGGATGAAACTGAAATATTGGTGAAATTGTGACTAATCCCCCAAAATAGGATGAAACTAATACCTGTGAATTGGAAAAGAAAAAGCCAACCCATACGGCATACGTGGAAAGGCAGCTTAGATGATCGGGTCATGATCGGATGTCATGCCGCACACATGGTGGTATTGTGATGGGAATCATAAAAACTGGAAATTCAAAAAACTAGAAATTTGTTGTTGTGGTACATGTCTCTAAAGGGACGACCTAGCCGATCAGGTCGTGATCGGACTTCGTACTAACAAAGGCGGTAGTGTAACTTATATCGGTGCTAGTGATCTCCCAACCAAAATTTTTATATATTATTTTCATAAACTAGAAGATTTACATGTTTCAAGTTGGATGCTAGTATATTGTTAACTTTGGCTCGTTGTTTTGTGTTTTCTTTGCTTATATGGTTATTCTATCTGAAAGAGGACTTTAGACTTACATACTAGTGCAATTCAACGGCACTAACGTCCCTTTTGCCAGGGGCGCTATATCATTTTATGATACAGGTTGTTCTACAGCGAGAGGCATCGGCCAGTGATAGCAGTATTCTCTTCTCAGCAGACTTGGTGAGCTCCACTCTATCCCGGGGTAATGTCATGTATCTTTTGTCCATTTCCCATCATGTTTTGAGGTATAGCCGGAGCCTTATTGCCGGCATTTCCGTATTACCCTTCTACTGTATTTAGAGGCTCCGTAGACTGTTTGTGGGTGGTGGTTAATGTTGGGAGTCCGGACTAGAAAAGTTGTACTTGATAAACATATTTTCATTAAGCTTGTAAACTTGTAATATTTTGTAAACTACGAATGAAGGCATTAACGGAAATGAAATGGAAGTTTCTAATGGAAGATTGCTTAGTGTTTTGATAAAATGGGATAGCATTCCCTCTTTATTAATGAACTAGGTTGGATAGAATGAAATCTATCAGGCTTGCTCAGTCGGGTTTACTCGGTTGAGCGTCGGTCGTGCTCCTCAAATTTTGGGGCGTGAAAGTGCCTTAAAGTTGTATGTTTGTAGCTGACTTGAACACTCAAAAGAGAATGTCATGATAAATCAATCCAGAGTGAGTCATATGCCATATGTGTGAGAGATATACTGTATTCTATGCTTTACATTTGATGCCTAGAACTTGCCCTGCGTGTTTACAAAGCGAAATAGTAGCTTCATTCAGTCTTAGAAGTGATATAGGCATTTCTTTGTTAAGACAAATATATAACGTAAACCTACCGAAATGTAATACATCGTAGTTAACCCCGTTGAGCCTATAATCATGTTTCTATGGCAACCACATCGCGAACCTTACCCAATTGTTTGAATAGCCTTCTGCTTGAACCCTTTTACCTCACATGATCACTTGAATGGCCTTGATATATGCAAAAGTTAAAGTGTGGGGTGGTGGTTTGGTTTTGAGTGGAGCCAATGAAATAGAGGAAAGGTGCAGTTTTGAAGAATAAAAGAAGAAGCGCCACAAAAGAAAACTTTGAATAAAGGTAGTAGTTGATAAGTGGTAGCTTGACAAATGCACCTAAAGGAATGTGATGTTATAAATAAATTGTGGGGAATGTCTGGTTGACATAAGAATGATATGGAATGTTAATGTGTTTTGTATTAAAAGTGCTTAGGAAGGTTAGTCACTATATCCAAATATATCCTACCCATCCCTTAGCGTACATTACAACCAAGTGAAGTCCTAATTGATCTTAGACTGGATAGGCTTGATTAGTAGAGTATTAAACTTCGGGCAAGCCTATGGTGCATCTTTATGGCATGTGAATGTTTTTTTTGGAGAGTGAGCGAAGCTTATCCATCTGAGTTCCTAATTGTTTTTAATCATATTAATTGTGGAACTACTCTCTTGTGTGATGTGAGGGCATATGATTCACAAAGGAAAGGTAAGTCTTGACTTCTGTATAGAGTAGTTTGGGTAAGTGCGAATATTGCATGGTACGAGAGATTCAACTTTTGAGGCAAAGTTTGTTCACTACTAGGTGCAATTTTGGTAAATTGTTCAAGGTGTGATTCGTTAAGGGAAAATCTTAGTGAAGGAACTTTGATAGAGTGTGGTGGATTGCTAGAGGACTAGCAATGATTTAAGTATCGGGTATTAATATTAGGCTATATAGATGATATTTATACCTTAATATTACCATGCTTTATTGTTGTTTTATAGGCGAATTGATTAAAAAAAATGCTCTAATTGGTGTTCTTTTGCTTCGCGGGTAATAATCTAAGTTAGGAAGCACTACGGAGTATTTTGGAGTCAATAATGTGAGAAAATGTCCAATCAAGAAGCACCCAACCATAAAGAAGCAAAAATGGACTGAGGTGAAATCCACCGCGATCGCGGTGGGACCGCGGTTGAACCGCAACAGACAATTATGTGAGGCAGAATGTTTAGCTTTCACCGCGGTCGTGCCGCATCCGCGGTGAACTTTTAAGTTGCTAGAAAATTGGGGACCAAAGTGTAACTCGGGAAAAACTTATTCCAAACCCTTATAAACTCTAGAAGCTCGCCCAAGACAAAAAAAAAGGCTTGTTTTTAGACTACTTTGGAGGCAAGAACAAATGTGAGAAGATCCACCAAACATTTGAGTTTTTCTATCTCCTTTTAATTCTTGCAATTATACATTATGAAAAACTTTGTAGTTTTATCTTATTTTGTTATGAGTAGCTAAACAATTATCTAGGGTTGATAGAACCAATTGTTGTTTGAAGTTTTGACTCAACTTATTATAATCGAGCCGGATTTATTATATGATTGTTCAACTACATTTTATATGGTGATTAATTGAATGGGCCCTTGATTAATCGTGTCTAATTACCTCATATTGCTTGAGGAAGAATATTAGGTTAGACTGATGTTGAACAACACCACTTTTGGGTAATTGAAGAGATTCATTACTTGAACTTAAAAGTGGGTTTAGAGATAACGAAATTTTGGTGAGGTAATTTAGAGTTGCAGATATTATTAGCTAGAGTAGTTCGAGATAATGCTCTAGTAAATTATTGTAGTTGATCGAGAGAAAATTACAATAACCCATAGCTCTTAATCCTCATAGAATATTACGGCGAGATTATAGCGAAGGAGTCAAGACCTAAACTAGCAATTGGCGAAATCACTACCCTAGACCTTTTTACCATTGAATTATCTTTAATCTAGCATATTGTTATTTCCAATATTATTTGAAGTAGTTAAACAAAAACCCAAGATTGAGTAATAAAAATCTTGTATCTAGAAATTGGTTGAGTTGATAATAGCATTGCCAAAGAGTTGTAATAGATAGGTTAGTTCCCTGAGGATTCGACTCCGGACTTAAAATCGGATTATATTTGCAACGACCACTTTGCCTTTTAGAAGGCATAGTTGGGCGTGATCAGTGACCTAGCCCTTCTTCCTTTGGCCTCTGTATGAACATAAATAAATTTGCTAAATACACCTTTTGCTTGACTAAGAACTCCCGTAAGGCTCTGTTACTTGCCCCAAAGTGGATATTTTGACCCTACGGAGGATGCGAGATTGTTGCAAAGCGCTCTCGCTCAAAGTGGTGCCCTCAGATCTGCTTTCGATGGAGGCGATTCTTCTCGGAGTCCCCCAACTAGATAATAAGCGACCCAAAAGGCGACATTCTTCCTCGGTTGAGGATTAAAATAAGAAAATAAAGAAGGACACGACCGAGACGGATATGGTCGCAGCGGTCATTTAAGATGACAAGGAAGCCAGTGATGAATAGGTTTCCCTTCAAAGGAGAAGATGACGTTCATCAGCTCAACCAGGAGAGCTCCTATAACCGATTGAAGAAGAGGTCTAATCCCTTTAGGGTTAGATGGATTTGGTAGATAATGCTAACTCCCGCTAACCTATCGCGATTGTTGTTTCTGGTCAAAGGAGATCGGATCATGCGTCTCTTCTACCTTCGGTTGATAAGAAACCAATAATCAGCGCTGCTCCCATTGCAGATGCTTCTCAACCTTCGACACCAACAACTCCGCGCCCCTCTACACCAATTATACCTTCACCACCAGCACTCACTACATCGTCAGCACCCATCGCCTCTCCTCCATCGGCACAAAATGCTCGATAGGGGAATATTTCTCCTCCTGAATCTCCCGACCATAGGAATTTGGGCCGTAACTACTCACCCCCTTCCCTAGATCCCCAAGAGAGGAGGAGTGTTACTTTTTCATTTTCTAAGGGGTGCCATCTGCTGTCCAAGCTGGTGGAACTTGCCAACTACCTGAAGCCGCTAGCTTCAGAGAAGGCTAAGAAGAAGATACACTCCCTTTCGGGGGAGTGCATGTTGAATAACGCCATGCATACCAGCAGTGGTATCGTTCTTGCTCTTTTATTGCTTGTGTTTTTTACTTATTTGTTGTAATGGGGTTCTAACGTGATATACTTTTTTCAAGCCAACTTCCTTGCTTTCGAGGGCTTGCAGAGATTGATCCTTGATGCCTTGGCTCAAGAAACTACAATAAATCTAGTACCAAAACGCAATAAGTCAGCTTCTCCAAAATGCAGAATTCCACAATTATATATCAAAAGTACAATTCTTTTAATTCCACAGATATATTGAGTTTGGGCAATACCAAAACTACTTATAATCAACAGTTCAATCACAACCCCATCAACACATCCAGTATTGGCTCAACTACTAGTACTAATTCTTTGTTCTCTCACGATTATGCCAATATTAAACCAATACATGGCCTAATTCAACAACTCCTAAATCTTCATAACAACAATATGTTTAACCTCAACTTTTCCACAATAATGATGGCATTAGCAATTTGTCCGGTGGAATTTTGGGTGATCAAAATATTAGTTGTTGAATTCCTTTTCTTTATGGTTCACAAGTTCATAACCATAATCTTAATAGTACTACTACGTCAGTTGCACCAATGTCAGCCACTGAACTTCTTCAAAAAACATCTCAAATGGGATCTACTACTAGTAATATTAGCACTACTGCTTCATTGCTGAAAGCCTTTGGAAGTAGTACTACTTGTGGTAATTCATCCTCTTGTGGCACAAAATTTGATCACCACACTGCCAACTTTGGCGACATTTTTAGTGACCATAGTGGGAACCACTTGCGCGACATCTATGGCGAAGCCAGTAATTTCGGTAAGAATATCCAATATAAAGATCTTTACACAAATAGATCGTATTCACTATTTACTTTTTCGAGTCTGTATACATAAATTATACACTGGTTATACTTGGTTATACACATATTAACAACTGGCTATTTTTCGGTAAGGATATCTAATATCTAATCGGGGTCTTTATAAAAATAGCCGATCGAATTCACTATTTACTCTTTCGAGTCTGCAGCATAAATTATACAATAATTATACTTGGTGATACACATATTAACAACTGGTTATTTTTCGGTAAGGATATCTAATATCTAATAGGGGTCTTTACAAAAATAGCCAACTGAATTCCCTATTTACTTTTTCTAGTGGGTATATATAGATTATACACTGATTATAATTTATACTTGGTTATACACTTATTATATATCTGCTGGTTATTTTTTATTTAAGCGGTAGGTGTGTGGTTATTTAGGTTAATTATTATATTTAAATATTAGAAGTAATGTCTGAAACTATACACATAGTATATATACAATAAAATTTTCTGCTAAGGATGTTCGTCTGACTACCCTTTGTCATATGCAGGTCTACTCGATGAAATTGTAAGTGGCGTCAATGGTTATGGACATGACCAAATTGAATATGGAGGAGGATACAACACATCAACTAAATTGTACTTTGAGCAACAGCAGCACCAATTACCACCACAGAAGAAATAATTAACTGCAGATTTCCTTGGAGTTGGGGAGATAGTAAGAAGTATGAGCGGGGGATTTAGTAGCCAAAGAAAGCAACAATAACAACAACAAAGCAGGCAGGGTTTTATAAGTCCTGGAAATTTTCAATAACGTTCAAGAAAAGGTGAAAAAAGTTCAAGGATGACAAAAGGAAAGCACCTGCTGCCTTTTTTTGTGGGACAGACTCCTTAATCTATTTCGGGGGGGGGGGGAGGGGGGGACAAAATCATTGTTTTCCTAAATAGGAAGTTTTCCC
>MU742981.1:16524-40864 GCA_026770625.1 Nicotiana glauca
GGGCGTGACAAAATCATTGTTATCATCAATAGGAAGTTTTCCCCTATTACGTGATATCAAATATTTTTTATATTCATCATTAACTTCAACATGCAAAGTAAATCTCCTTAGCTCTTCAGTCGTAGGAGAAATATTTTTAAACTACAAATGCAACAAAAAGTGATTCAGCCATAGATGTATCAAAAATGTATAAAAACTGTATATTTGATGTATCACAATAAGTTATAGTGTATCATATATGTATAACCCAATAATACATAAAAGTTGGTATCTTATTCCCTGTGATGTTGAAGAAATCAGTAGAGAAGTCCTCACGTGTTGGCATATATGTTATTTCCTAATTTAGTATGCATGGTGTATGATATCCAACGCGAACAACAAATTTTTTATCCACTATAGTGCAACATTCATAGAACCACACTTGTAGTGCAAGATGATATCCACCAATCCTATAAAACTCAGAGTTTTCTCTCAACTTGTCCTTCACCGACCTTATTAAAGCTCGAAACACAATCTTAAAATAAAATTAAAAAAAAATACTGAAATTGTATATACCTTACAAACTTTGTTAGGAATTTTAATTTTTTTTGCCATTTTAACCTTACTCTTTTTTTGTTTGACACCTAACTTCACTTCGTCCTCCATGACACGTTTTCTCTTACATTCAACACCATCCACTCTAACCTTTTTGCTCTTCTTTTTCTCAAATTGTCCAATAATATCCTTTCGAGATTCTAACACTTTAACACTGTCGGAACGATTTTTTCTTCGCATATTCTGTTCATCAAACAATTTTCAACTAAAACTGGGGTTGAATGAGGAGATAAACTCATCGACCTAGTTTATCTTCCTATGTTGCTCAATTTCTCAATTGAAACCGGCTTAAATAAGGAGATGAACTCATTGAACGAGTTTGTCTTCTCATATTGCTCTGTTTCACAATTGAAACTAGGTTGAATAAGAAAATTTAAAAAAATAAAAAATAATTATATGAACAAACGGTTACAGAAAATTGATACATAACTCAACCAAAACTAACAAAATCATCTATAACAGATACCTACAATGAATTCTAACTAAACAATGCAGTTGCAAAAGCCTAAGAAAATCAACATCGCTCCTCCAAAAAACATATGCAATCCAAAAAAATATACTCCCTCCGTTTCAATTTATATGAACTCATTTGACTGGACACGAAGTTTAAGAAAAGAGAGAAGACTTTTGAACTTGTGGTGTAAAATGAGGCTCAAATATTTTGTGTGGCTATAAATCATTGCATAATGGTAAATTGTTTCCGAATAAGGAAAGAGGTCCTTCTTTTTGGCACCGACCAAAAAGGAAATTGATTCACATAAATTGAAACGGAGGAAGTACAAAATAAGAGATTTTCTAGTCCAAATTCCCTGGAATCAGACTAAAATCACAGCAAATGTATGTTGTTTTGTCGTCAATTATAGTCAAAATAAACTATTAAATTTTGAATAGTTTTGAAACGATAAATGAGTTTTAATGAACGGTTAAAAAAGTGACTATTTGCCAATTTCTTCCCAAACGGAATCCTCGTGGTTGAGTCCTTTATCTTGTCTACTCATGTTTCTTTTTCCACTCTGTTTCGTCATTATCGAATATAAATTCTAAATTGTCATAAGATCAAACTATATAACGAGCGCATGGATTTTAAGCATCGTTGTTCCTCATTTATTCAAGTAAAATACCAAGCTCTCCAAAAAAAGTCTCATTAATTTTCCTATTATGCTCGTGATCATGGTACATCACTTTCTTTTAAAAAATAAATAAATAAAGAAATAAAGGGCAAAGGCAGAGAGAGTATCGAATTGGCGACAAACGGTTGAATGTTTAAACAGTTCATGGACATCACGTCTGAGTCACCTCACAATGTTCTTAAAGTTTGTAGGTGAAACTCACGTTCATTCATTTTGGGTTTACTTTTGCATTATCATATATTTAAAAATTCACAGATTATATTCCCTCCTTAATCAATTAAGGTCAGTACCCTCTCTTTATATAATAACCCTATTTTGTCTTGTGGGATTGGATGGAGTAGGTGGGTAAGGGTTGCTGAATGATGAAATTCGAAGACTTGCTGAGCGACGAGAAACAGAAAAGATTACTTCTTGAAGAAGAGGTTCATTAATTAATACTTTTAGTTTTGTTCTTGTTAGATAGATGTTCATATTCTTAATTCTTATAAACAACAGGTTGAAGAACTTGGACAAGAATTACAAGGGCAACTTCAACTGAAAACACTTCTGCAATGTGCGTTACAAGGACCTGTTCGCTCTTGTCCCTGCCTCTCTTCCCTCCCTCGCAGGGTATCTATCTTTTTTTTTTTATATATACACTGACTGACTGAACATTCCATACTTAAGAAATTACTATATATTATGTAGGTTCAACATCTGCTTGAAGAAATGGTTATGGCGGAGGAAGAGATTGTTTGGCTGGAGAGGAAAGTAGACGTGCTCAAGCTGAAGCTGTACAGAGAGAAAGAGTTGGCTGAAAAATGGGAAATGCTGCAGCTCAAACAAGTAATTTCAAAACCAACATTACCTCCACCACCGCGACCAGTCAAAGATAATATTGAATCACAAAACTATCAACAACTCAAAAAACAATATAGAATTCGAAGAGCCTCTGCCTTGGACTTCCACACCATTTCTTCTAGTAATCTTTTGGGCGCAGAGGAAATCGCTGAGAGTAGTTCAAGAAGCCGCAGACACCATAGCCAACCAGATATGGAAATGGAAAATGAGAAACCAAATAAGCTGTCGGAAGAAGTAATAAAATGTTTAATAAGTGTATATCTCAAGTTGAACAAAGCATCACTGGAGAGCAAAGATTCATCTACTGCTGTTGTCAAACAGTCTCTAATTTCCACCAAGAAACCCAAAAGCAGCTTCATATGCAAAACCTCATTAAATTGTACGACAGCAGCACCCACGTTTACATTCAATGATTACGCGTCAAATCTTGATCCTTACGGGATATTGCTAGACACTGATGGAAGTCAAAGAGAGATTGGATCATACAGGAATTTCATCCAAGTCTCAAGAACTTCTCTCAACACAAGCCATATATCTGAATGTCTCCCGGAGATGGGAAAGTTGAGGTACTTTTCAAGATTACTTCATCATTCTCCTCAACCATACTACGTACATTCACATTGTCTTTTCTTCTTGTTTGAAATATTATAGGTCTATGGTGCATAAACTTAGCAGTGTGGACATAACTTACTTGACCTACAAGCAGAAGTTGGCATTCTGGATCAATGTCTATAACGTCTGCATTATGCATGTACTGTAAGACATGTTATTAAGCTTTCTTTTCCTCAAAGTGAAAAGAGATTTTGAAAAACTAATAGAACATCCCCCCAAATTGATACACTCATAATGTAATTCATTATTTATGCTCACTTCAGGCATTTCTGCAACACGGTTTGCCCTCTACAGAGGAGGAACAGCTGTGTCTCGTGAATAAGGTACGCACATTGTACACTTTCTCTAGGTTTCTTTCTCATCATAACTATTTAGTAATCCCTTAGTACCAACTTAATGATACTTGATTCAAACTAAAAGTTAAAAGTCAAAGAAGTGGCTATGCAAAGATGAATTTTCCAAATTTATGCTTGTATTTTTACAGGCTGCGATTAATGTTGGTGGTATTGTACTTAATGCATTGGCCATCGAGCACTTCATCCTCAGGCATCCAAGAGACGCTGATCATGTGAGTGCACAGCTCTAGCCAAAGCTTACATGACACTTAAAACACTATGAGCTTTCATGTCATTCTCTGTCTTGACAAATTCAATCATTTTGGATATTTATAAGGGCTTGACAGATGATAAAGAAAGAGTATTGAGGAATACTTATGGTCTCGGGTATCCAGAACCTAATGTCACGTTTTCTCTATGTCGAGGAAGCTGGTCTTCACCAGCAGTAAGTTCATTACTACAACAAAAAATAATCTCATTCTATGTGAAATGCAAGTTCATTCAGTCTTAACAATGTTGTGCTGTTGCAGCTAAGGATCTACACACCAGATGAAGTTGTTAATGAACTGGAGAGAGCGAAAGTGGAGTACTTGGAGGCTTCAGTGGGAGTGACAAGTAAGAAGAAGATAGTGGTTCCCAAGCTCATGCAGTGGCACATGAATGACTTTGCCGATGATATGGAATCACTTGTAGAATGGATATACAGCCAATTGCCAAACTCTTGCTCTCTCAAAAGGTCAATCATGGATTGCCTAAGAGGGGAAACGAAATCACCACTTGCTAAGATGATAGAGGTTCAACCTTATGCCTCAGAATTCCGATACTTACTGCCCTTATAATTGACACATATACTCAAAGATGTAACCACCACTTTTTCTGCATATGCTGCCAATACTTTTTTAGTTTGAAGTTCAGTTTCCATTATACATTGTCTCACGAGTCACAACCACATGTTCTACAATTCCCACTCAAATTATCTGTGAGAGAGAACGAAAAGTATATTTGTCAACAGGGCCTTGGCTTGCCTGTTCGGGTTGAGAACTCGGCTAATATGTCTCAAGTTTAACCCTAGGGGAAAGCAAGTCTATTTCGGCACCAATAGCTTATTTTGTTTCGGCTGGCAATTTAGAGAATATAGTGTCCCCCTGACTCCTTTTTTGGTGTTACTTTTTTTTTCCTTTGAAAAGTTAAATCCAGAAAGCACTGCCAAAAACATCAGTATTTTTTCTTTCTTTTTTTCTTTTGGGATTTAATAAGTAACACCAATGCATTGATACAAGCAAAGCAACAGAGAACAAACAGTTCAATCCATCTTTACATCTGCAGTAACTTGACTTCATAGGGAGAAAACCCAACTGTTTGGCCGGCCACCAAGACTACAAACAATACAATGAAAATATACATCATTAACCCCTCAGTCGCCAAAAAATAATCCAATGATCAATCATTTCAGATGAAACTAAATTTTCATCATAAACGAGCAGGCTCGGTCAAAAAATTCACAACCCTGTTCAAAAAGTTCAGGCCAAAAACAGTTTCTTCACAGTTGACTTTTACTGATGTGTCCAGCGGTTCGGAGCATTTACCTTCAACAGTAATAGTAATTAAACATGGGATTGAGTTGCTTAAGATCTCGCCGCTGAATCTAAGCCGTAAACCTGAAGTATCATCGAGGTTGGTACCAACAGGCATGTCCACAGATACAAGATAAAGATTGGCATTACTAAGCACCTTTAAAGCCAAATTCTCACAGATCACAAGGAAGTTGTCCTTCGCTAATGGGCTTTCAAGCTTATTAAGTTCTTCAATATGTTCGACGAAAGTACATCTGTAGCAAGTGATAGGAAAATGGTCAGAAGAGAGTTTCCCGAGCAATAAAGTGAAGCTAAGCAAACAATGAGCATAAAATCCATGGAACAATAAATTGTGGAGAACTTCAAATTGTCATCTACACAATCAACTAAAACAAATATTTCTAAGATGGTTCCAGAACCAGGCCAGAACTCTTCAAATTGTCATAAACAGAGGGTTATTACTTTCTTTCTTCATTTGTATGACGATTCCAGAACCAGGCACCCACACAAATCATGATTAGAGGAATGCGGGCTCAATATTTATCCAGCAATTCACTCATTCTTACTCATATAGAGTCGGAAATGACATATTTCAGTTGACTTACTCTAATGAAATATCAGTAGGTCTGCAAATAACACAATTGGATTTGGTTTCATAAAAGCGACAATCTCTTGATCTCTCAACACAGGCATGAGATACAAAACAATAACCAACCAAATTTCAAGGGTTCAAGGTCATAAATAATTGACCTTCACATATACTTCACCAAAGACAAACAAATTATAATAACTGACCTCCTTGTATATTCGAACATTCCAGGAAGCTGAGATTCCTTGCTTGAGAACACATCGATTTCCATTGGAAGAGGTTTTAGAAAATACCCAATATCAGGTCTCAACTTCACAGGATACTTCTTGCCATTGCACCACAAAAGCAGCTTAAGGGGCAAAAGATGATGGTGGAATCGGGCCTGAAGTATTCTTTGCATAATCTGACCTGGCTCCAGCTTAGCAATTTCTTCCATTGGAACTAGAGTTGGCACATCATTAACGGACAACTTGGGACTACAAACAAATATGAACAAGTGTAAGTGCCCTCACCAGCTTGAAGAAAGACTAAGATGCTATAGCATGACTAAACAGAACGATCTTAATGCAAAGACAATGACAGCATGTGAACAAGGCAGAACATTTCATAGTGATAGAGGAGAATAAAAAATTATTTAAAAAAAAGGGCCTCAGAATGAGAAATACCAAATGCTACACTGTCAATCATATTAAAGGGGTAACTGACCTTTCAGAAACCTGGAAATCAAGTATTGAGATCTTACCAAATACGTGACCAGAGATGAATAATGTATTGACATTTGTGTATTGGTCTGAGACATGTCTATGATAATATCTATTTTTATCTGGTTGAGTATTTCAGTGAAGGCCCGAAAACTATTGAAACAATGAACTTTTGGCCACTAGTTAATAAAGCAACAAGAAGAAGTGAGGAACTGAAGAAGTGGCTTTCTAGATGAGAAAGAGAGTACCTTTACAAAGGACAGCAGTACTAAAAGAACTATCTTACCGTTACATCTATTTCCTCTTCTCTATCTAGCAAAAGGTTGACTGACATAAGAAATTTCAAAAGGGCATGTTCCAAAAAAGCATTATTGACCATAACCGAAAAAAGTGCATATTGGAAATATCAAGTGCAACACTAACCTCTCATCTGATGTCAGCTCTAGATCTGAAGATTCTACCCTTATGCCTGAATCTTCTTCAACCAACAGTAAATTTGACATAGCTTCCACTGAGCTGTTGCTAAATGAAACCTGTATACAAACAAGCAGAGGAGATATGCTCGACAACTCTGATGAAAATGTGTATTCTACACTCAAGCCATTTCCATTTGCAGGATCTAACAAACTGTAGGATTTACGTTTAACTCTGCTACTAACATCTCCAATTGAAATTCTGGCCAATGATTGACAGACATTATTCAATTCTACCAAATTGTGGGTAGAAACAGGATTGTCATCCAACCAGGAGTCAAGAGCTCTTTTAGTCATTAATTCCCCAAGATCGTTGGAGTCAGAATTTTGATTAAACCTTTGTCTGGGCTGATTCTCAAGAGCATTGCCACTATCTGAAAGATGAATCAGAGGACCACCGTGCTCATCATCATCACTTACAGACCCACTCCCATGGCTACCTCGAGTTCCACTTGAACCAGTTGGAGAATTGTAACCAGATGTGCTTTCTTCATTTAGTGATCCAGATATGGTGTCAGCATCATCAGTTTCATACGATTCGCTTTGAGTGGCTCCATTCCCTGATAGCTTCAAATCTTTTACCATATTGGATTCCTGGGCAGTGTCATTGTAAAAACTACATGGCTGTGGGAGATGTTCATATCCTGGAGCAGCATGAAGAACCATCTGTGAAAGAGATCCAGGAAGATAAAACCGATAAGCTAATGGTTCCGAAGAAATGGGTTTTGTTTCTCTCCTAAATAAATGCCCTGCAAGTACATGCAATGCGCTGCCAGGAGCTGCTTGGAAAGCTGATTCTTCCAACTCATGAGTGCCTACATAGTGGGCCAGGAATTTCTGTAGAACACGTGCACGGTCGCGGATATCGTAGTTCAAGTCACATTTAGCTAGTTCAAGTACGTAGTTTAATAGTGTCTTGAAGGTTGACCGTGCTTCCCCTTTTGCTTGTAGTAAGACCTGAAAAAAATACAAGCCTATTGTTATTAAATGAGACAAGGTTCCTGAACTATCAATTTGAGGTTCATGAAATCCAGCCATTGACTATCAAAAGAAATTATTTCATTAAAGACTCAGATTAGTTGCACACTTGGATAGCATCTCTTCCTCTATGAATACAGGAGTTTACTGCAATATCTAACCTTGTACTTTCAAAAATCCCATATATCAGATCTAAGAGCAGAATGAATTTCAATATGGGAACTCAAGAGTATGTCAGTTCAGACACATCTCATCAATCATATCCTAGGGCAGACTAATCATATAAAAGAGTGCTTGAAAGTACAGCGAAACACTCCTGGTAATAAAGATACTCTCATAACTATCGTTAGTAAGTCAAAAAGATACATGTCATTTTAATTTTGTTGGATGCTTATGTAGACTTACAAACACCATACTGTGTTCCGTATATAACATGAGTTCACATCTCATTTCAAGCATCTTCTTCATAAAAAATGGAGTAACAACCAAAAAGAATCATCACCAACAGTGGAGATGAGGTTCCTATAATGTAAAATGTGCTTCTCAATAACAATTGAAGCATTAAACAGTTCGCTCACCTTTTCCACTGTTTGATTAAAGATTCCGTTTTCGTCTTAACAATGCAAAGTACAGCCATGGGCAAATATTCCACTTAAGCCAAGAACATGAAAGGAATATAATTATGACAAAAGAGCAAGATTTTTCTTTGAAATGCAATACAATTATGGTAAGTGCAAGTTTACATCAAGAAATATTTGAGCTAGAGGCTCGTTGAGGAAAAACAAAAGCAATTTGTAGTTATCTACCTTGACCATGGCATTAAGAATCTGGAGCTTTGTTTCAGGTGCTTCTGAAGAAAAGGTCCAAGCAAGATACTTGAGAACTGTGGGTAGCACCTTTGGAATTATATGTCCCATGGAATTATACTCGCCCAACATCCAAATAATTATAGCACGTGCACTTGGTACTCGGATAGAATCCAGCTTACGTGCCAAATGAACAATTACCTTTGTCAAAAGAAGTGAGTGAGTAAGTTCTATATCATAATTATTGAAAATATTTCATTTTTTCTTTTTGGGGTTTCCATAGGTACATTAATCACTATATGCAGGGAGGTATAAAGAATGTATGTAGCACCTATCATTAGCAAGGTATAAGTAAAGGTGTTGCAGCTTGAAAATAAAATATGAACTAGAAACAGTTCTAAAAATGAAATATCTGTAAGCATTCCATTTAAGGCGTGCCAATACTAGCACTGAATTTTGGTAACCTGCAATACATTCACATGGTGCTCACTGATGTATTGCATTAGGATTCAATTCTGGCTTAACCCAAACTGAATAGTCAAATTCTCATGCATTTCAAGGGTTGATGTTTAGCTCAGCAAGTGAACTTTGGGGATGTGAATGATTTGCAATTCAAATGATGATTTTACTTTAGATATAAAAAACAAAATCAAATCAGAATTTGGGGATAAGAATAGTAGCTATATATTTCTCTATCCTCTAATGAACACGAGTAAATTATAAAACAAGACAGAATTCTTTACTTCAAATTACACGTAAATGCTTTAGTTTTAATTTAATTTAACTCCAAAGTTTCTTGCTTTTTATTTTTCTTTTTTTCCTCCTCAGAAGCATCTTAGCAACTTCTAAATACTCATAATTGCGCAGGTTGAGTGCTCTTAGACTTTGTCAGCTCCTTCCACTTTGAGTAGGAGCATACTTTTGTAACCTTTGCATCCCCCGGATGCTTTTCGCAAACAATAGTTTACATCTGATCAATAATTTAAAAGAAAATTGGGCAGGATGTTTTACAATCATAACCACACTTAACATTGACCCAATCCATTTTGATGCAAATGTCGTACTGGTGGGGTTGCACCCATGACTTAGTCCATTCTTAACATGCCCAACACACCCAATTGACACCCCTAATTAGTAATAGCATTAAATTCACTATCACTGACCATTATAGAAAGCAAAACCCAAGAGTGACCCCTCAGGCCGGAAATACCAAGTTAAATTTGATAATAGAATAAAATATACTCCCTTAGTTTTAATTTATGGAACCTGTTAGTTTTATTGTATAAATAGTAGTAAATAACCCTAATCCCATATGTATTAGGAGTAGGACATGTATTGTATATATAGGGCTCATTGTACTATTGTCATAATTAATCAATAATAATATTTTCTCCCGTGCATTCTCACATGGTATTAGAGCTTTAGTGAGAAAATTATAGCTGTGCGTCATTCCAGCAACTTCCGGGAAGAAAGACCTCGTCGCCGTGCAATTTTCCGGCGACTTAAGAGGCTATCCATAACAAAATCACTTTCCGTTGGTGTTGTGCAAAAACCAACACCACCACAGGGTTCCCAAGGCTTCGGCGACCAAACCCCAGTAAACCCCACCGGAAAACTCTTATTCACGCGCCAGAAACTTCCCGGCAGATCCGACCCACGCGCCCTGAGCACTATTCCGGTCAGATTTTGAAAAAGTTTCTTTAGGACAGCTTCATCTCGTTGCAATTCCGAGTCTATTGGTACTATTTTCGACAGATTCCGACAACTTTGGAATTTTCCGGCGAGCTACAGTGATTTTTCCGGCGCGAACAGTGATCCCAAGCAATTTACTGCTTTTTTCCGGCACAATATAATAATGGAATTCGTACCTGGAGCCTTTACCTCACAATCCGTTGGATTAAATGCAATAAATCCAATCCAGATGGTTTCTTTACCGGATTATATTGAGTTCTTTCAGTAAAAAGCACGTAAACAGACATCTTCAGGATTAACCTCCGTTGTTCCAACAAATAGTAACATGTGTCTCCCAATCTTCACCTTCTGCGTCTTGGGCCATTGATTCAGGTGCATCTGATCATATTTCTGGTAACAAATCTCTTTCACTAGTATCTCATATTCTCAATCTCTTCCAACAGTCACAATGGCCAATGGGTCTCAAGCCATGGCAACTGCAATAGGTCAAGCAAGTCCACTTCCTTCCTTACCTTTAGACTCAGTTCTTTATGTTCTTGGTAGTCCTTTTAATCTCATAGCCGTTAGTCGCTTAGCCAAATCACTTAAATCTGCTGTTTTATTTCTTGATGACCTTGTTTTTATACAGGAATGCAGTACACGGCGGATCATTGGTACCGGACGTGAATCAGATGGACTTCATTACCTTATCCTTGCAAAATCACATGGACTCGCATCTTGTCTTCCTCAAATAACTTCTCCCGTTACTGATTCACCAGATTTATTACATAAACGGTTAGGACATCTCAGTTTGTTAAAACTTCAGAAAATGGTACCTGGCTTATCTCACTTGTCCACTCTAGAGTATGAGTCATGTCAGCTCGGTAAGCATACCCGCTCCTATTTCCCGCGGCGTCTTGACAATCGAGCACAGTCACCTTTTACTTTAGTCCATTCAGATGTTTGGGGTCCTAGTCGGGTTAGCTCTACCTTAGGATTCCGCTACTTTGTCAGTTTCATTGATGATTATTCCAGGTGCACTTGGATATTTTTGATGAAAAATCGATCTGAGTTGTTTTCTATTTTCCAGACCTTCCATGCTAAAATTCAAAATTGGGGTTTCTATCCGCACATTTCGTAGTGATAATGCCCTAGAGTATTTGTCTTCCCCATTTCAGCTGTTTATGAACTCCCATGGGATTATTCATCAAACATCTTGTCCGTACACATCCCAATAAAATGGGGTAGCTGAAAGAAAGAATAGACATCTTATTGAAACTGCTCGTACCCTACTCATACAATCTCATGTTCCGCTGCGTTTTTGAGGGATGCAGTTCTTACATCTTGTTATCTTATTAATCGTATGTCTTAGATATTCTTGAGGAGACAGGAATGACAGGTTGTAGACCTGTTGACACTCCGATGGATCCGAATTCTAAACTTCTGCCAGGACAGGGGGAGTCTCTTAGCGATCCAACAAGATATAGGCGGTTGGTTGGTAAATTAAATTACCTCACAGTGACTAGACCTGACATTTCCTTTCCTGTGAGTGTTGTGAGTCAGTTTATGGATTCTCCCTGTGATAGTCATTGGGATGCAGTTGTCCGCATTCTTCGGTATATAAAATCAGCTCCAAGCAAAGGCTTATTGTTTAAAGATCTAGGCCATGAGCAGATCGTTGGATACTCAGATGTTGATTGGGCAGGATCACATTCTGATAGACGTTCTACGTCTGGGTATTGTGTTTTAGTAGGAGGAAATTTGGTGTCTTGGAAGAGCAAGAAATTGAATGTGGTTGCTCGGTCTAGTACAGAAGCAGAACATCGAGCAATGGCTATGGCCACATGTGAGCTAATTTGGATCAAACAGTTGCTCAAGGAGTTGAAATTTGGTGAGATCATTCAGATGAGACTTGTGTATGATAATCAAGTTGCTCTTCATATTGCATCAAATCCAGTGTTCCATGAGAGAACTAAACACATCGAGATTGACTGTCATTTTGTTAGAGAAAAGATACTCTCGGGAGATATTGCTACAAAATTTGTGAAGTCGAATGATCAGCTTGCTGATATTTTCACCAAGTCCCTCACTGGTCCTCGAATTAGTTATATATGTAACAAGTTCGGTACATATGATTTGTATGCACCAGCTTGAGGGGAAATGTTAGTTTTATTGTATAAATAGTAGTAAATAACCCTAATCTCATATGTATTAGGAGTAGGACACGTATTGTATATATAGGGCTCATTGTATCATTGTCATAATTAATCAATAATAATATTTTCTTCCGTGCATTTTTACAAAACCTATTTCCTTTTTAGTCCGTGCCAAAAAGAATGACTCATTTCCCTATTTGAAAAATATATGTGTCTCATTTTACACAAGTTAAAAAGTTTCTCTCTTTTTTTAAAATTTGTGCCCAGTCAATGGGTTCACAAAAATTGAAATGGAGAGAGTATTTAAAATATAAAAGTGAGAACACTGTAGATATAAGTCAAGGAAGGGGCACCTTTAAAATTGCAACAACACAATGTTATCAAGCAAAGGAATGAACAATTGACAGTGTATTAAAGATCATGTTAGCAGAGTAAAATAGAAATAAGCTACCTTCAGCACAAAAAAATGGGTTATTAGGAACTGCAAGTCGTTGGTTGTTTGTAGCAAAGAAAGGGCGCTTAGGTACTTGAAAATCCTATTTTCATGATAAAATATGTAATCAGTCAAGGTTCATTTTTCTTTTTTAAGTAATGGTGGTGTTTGGGCTAGCTTGCGTACACCTTGACTATCTACCAGCACAGGTATCATGTAATTTCACCCACCAAGATTTAGGTAGATGCGAAGATATCACCTAGTATTTTGTCTCTAATACGATTTGAACCCTGGTCAGTCTCCAAGGTATGCACGCATTTTAGTGACTACTAAGTCACACCCTTAGGTGCAATTAGCAGGCAAGGTTGGTAAAATACATTAAAACCATCCTAAACTATATCTGTTTTGTTACTTTCATACTTACACTATTGGGTGTTCACAACCACCAAACCCTCCCCCCACTCTCCCAAACTATTATTTTTGGTATTTAAAACTCTAGAGTGCCAAGTGGCATGGAGAGTGACTTTATTCTCTTTGTGGCATGTGAGAGCCAAAAATTAGCCAAAAAACAGTAGTCACGTGGCATTTTTCTTTACTTTCTCTTATTAATTATTCTTATTTCTTTTTTGTTCTTTATTTATTTTCCCTCTCTTGTTTTCTTACTCAATTTCTTGAATTCTTTTTTCTTCTTCATTGAAACCAAATAACTTTTTGTTTGAAACCTAATAATTTTGGATAGTTGAAGGGATGTTTTTTCAAAAGTTTAGTTTTTTTATAAAATAAAGCTTTTTGATAAATTAGAACTTATTTGAAATTATTTCTTGGTTCCACGTTTTAACATTTGGTTTTTGTTTTGTTTATATTAATTTTGTGGTTTTACTATTATTTTAGAGGTATGAATTTTTAAATGAATTTACAGTTAACAACAAAATTTTATTGAGTTTCAAAGAAGAAAAAAGAAATCAAGAAGATTGAATAATAAGACGAGAGACAGAGAGGGAAAAAAAAGAAATAACAAAAATTTTAATTAATAAAGGAAAATTGTCATATAACTACTGGCTATTTGGCCAACTTTTTGCTCTCACATGCTACAAAGATGGTGAAATCACTCCCCATGCGACTTGGTACTCCAGGCGGTTTTAAATACGGAAATTATAGTCCAGAGAGTAATTCCGAAGACCTGATAGTTTAAGTATGACAGTAACAACACAGGTATAGTTTTGGGGGTTTTAATGTATTATCCCGCCAAGGTTCTTTATCATCTAACTACAAGGTTTGCACCGTCACTATTAAAAATCAAGGTTTCTTTTAGCCGTCCAAGACAAGCACTTAAACGACAAGAATAAATTGCAGTTACGCCTATGTAAAGTTCCTTCACGGAAGGAAGAGCTTTCCCTTTGCCACTATAGACCCAATTTGGAGGTTCTTTCTTCTTAGTGGCATGAGATCAATTTGGCTATACAACATGGGAGTGGTTGAAGCCGTTTGCTAGCGTATGGCCATCTGCTTTGGTTATAATAAAGAGGAGGGCAAAATATTCAAGCGAGAAGAGAGAATACGGAACTGAGAAAAAAATGAAGGAAAGGATAAGCATGGGATCATTAGCGGCCATCGAGAACTTAAAGAATTGCATAATCTAGTAAACTTTCTTAGAGGAAAAGTAGGTGAACAAGGGAATAGTGTAGCATGCCAATTGTGCCAGGTAAGCTTTGCTAATGCCTTTTGGTGATGGATTCCGAACTATGGTTCATTTAACTTTGTTTGTGCTGGTGCAAGGTACTGAAGTTATGCATTAAACAAGCCTTCTTTAAGTTACGCATATTAAAAAAATGCATTTTTACTTGACATAAAGGATTCCTTGCTAATCCCCTTTTTCGGTCTTCTCAAAGTCCTTGAGACAAGCTTGGCGCATCTTATATAAGCATAGTCATTGAAATTCACAAGACATCCATGTGAAAACTCACTGCATATTTTTGCTTCACAACTCAGGGAAGAGGATGAATGTTAATTGATAGCTCATGTTGCTATCTCAAAGTAAAAAGTTATGTGGATTTTACACGTAAAGTTTCTACCCACGGGTCAGCATACATGCAAGGATGTTGACATTTCCCGTGCCACTTGTCACTACAGTCCTCAAGTAGAGTTCTTCTCTAAACTATAAACCTTTTGTTTAATAAGTGTTTCTCAAATTCAATTAGAATTCAGATTAAAAGTACCATGTCAGAAAAAAGTTAAACGGTGTTTTGAATTTCTACAACATATTTAAAAGAATTTTTTTGAAGTCCACATGAGAGAGGCAATACAAGTCCATTAGCAACTTCGTCCTCCGAATCATTGCGCAACATTACCCACTAAAAGAGCAACTTCTGACTCTGAAGCACTGCGCAACATTACCCACTAAAAGAGCATTATGCGCAACTTTAGCACTTCGTTCGGCGATTTGAGACCTTGAGTAGCTTCACATTATGCATTATGACTCGCGTATATAGTTCGTTTCGATTTTCAAGAGGTTCAGAGTTGATTTGGGAGAGTAATTCTCATTTCAGAAGCTTTAAGTGGGAAGAACTGACCAATGACTGTGTATATGGTTGGTTTCAATTTTCAGAGGTTCGGAGTTGATTTGGGATAGTAATTCTCATTTCGTAAGCTTTAAATGGGAAGAGCTGACCAAGGTTTGATTTTTGAGTAAACTATCTCATATTCATGTTTTGGTGGTTCCAATAGGTTCGTATGGTGATTTTGGACTTAGGCATATATTTGAATTTGGATTTGGAGGTTACTAGGTTGATTTGGACCAAATTGTCAAAAGTTGAAATTTGAAGGTTTGGAAAGTTCATAAGCTTGACCGGGAGTTGACTTTGAGACTACCGGGGTTGGATTGTTGTTTCGGGAATTGGAATAAGTCCGCTTCGTCATTTGGGACTTGTGTGCAAAGTTCGGCTCGTTCTGGATTGGTTAGGTTTGACTAGGGCGCCTGGTTTGAAGCTGAAAGCTTATGAACTTAAGAGATTGATTTTGATAGACCGCTCTTTATTTTGACATTATTTATGGTGTTAAGAGCCTTTGGATAATATATTACACTTGTTGGTATGATTGGATGGGGTCGCGTGGGGCTTAGGTGAGTTTCGGGGTGGTTTCTGGGCCACTTTGGGTTGTATTGCATTGCTGATTTTTGGTGTTCTCCTGATGAGCATCGCAATTACAGCAGGAGCTCCGCGATCGGGTGGGGTGTTTTTGGGTGTTGTTGTTTTAGTTCATCGTGTTCGCGGTTAAGGACCCGCGTTCGTGTATTGTTGGGGCCAGAAGCATCGAGTTTGCATTACAACATCGTGTTCGCGCAATTGAGGTGTCAAGCAGGGCTTTGGCCTTCGCATTTGTGTGGGTAGCGTCGTGTCCGCGTTGACCTGGGCAGTGTAAGTCACGGTGTTCGCAATAGAGTTTTCCCAGTGTAAGCTTGAGCGGATTGATGAGTGATCTTGGGTCATAGAGTCGTGTTGGTATTGATATTGAGATGGCGCATGCGCCAGGCCCCATTTTGGAATGATATTGATCATTGACTTTCATCTGATCAGCACTTAAGCCAGGTCCTGCCTCTCCGAAGTCAGGTAATAACCGTGGGCTCATGCACACGGGTCATATATGTGCTTGGTGAAGGACTTGTGTCGGGTACCCTTACCGTGTTGAGCGTGTGTATGTGTGTGTGTGAGGGTCCATGGGGTTTGAGCCATGAGCGTGCTGAGAGTATGATTGAGGGGTATTTTGTGCCAAGCACTATAAATGTGTTGAGTTTATGTATATTTGATAAATAAACTGTGATTCCTTGTTGATTTGACATGTATAACTAACATGCACGCAAAGATGCATTATCCCTCATGTTGATTGGTATTTGATATCTCTACTTGTTGTTTAGAGCTCGATATTACAGTTTTGTCTTGTTAAATACCTGTCTATGTGAATTCTGTGGAAGTTGATGCTAGACTATTATATCTAAAAAGCATGCCTATTTCTCCTATTGTGTTAAGCAGAGCCTGTAATTATTTGAGCTGCTTTTCTTTGTATTCTATTATTCTGCTGTTATATTGTTGTTGTTGGCGGTGGAAAGTGAGTATCCGACCTCGCCAAACTCGTCACTACTTTCAGCCCGAGGTTAGGCTTGCTACTTATTGAGTACATGGGGATCATTATTTGAGCTGTTTTTCTTTATATTCTATTATTCTGCTGTTATTGTTGTTGTTGGCTGTGGAAAGTGAGCATCGGACCTTGCCAAGCTCGTCATTGCTTTCAGCTCGAGGTTAGGGTTGCTATTTATTGAGCACACGGGGTCGATTGTACTCATATTACACTCTGCACTTCGTGTGCTGATCATGGTAGTTGCAGTGAGCTGGATGAGATTTCGAGGTAGCACTATTGTTCTGTTCGCAAGACTTCAAATCTCCTCTTTTATCTTATGTTCTTACTGTTCAATCTTCCAGACAATAATGTATTTTGTTAAGACTTTGTATTTAGTATTGCACTCGGTGACACTAGATTTTGGGGTGAATTCATTTGTATTAACATTTTAACTTCAATTATTTATATCATTCCGCTTTTGAGACTATTTCTTATCATTATCAAAGTTTATTTCCACATATTTGTTATTGGCTTGCCTAGCAACCGATGTTAGGCACCGTCACGGTTTCAGTGAGATTTTGGGTCGTGACAATAAAAGAAACATTACATATGAAATATTGAGTTGGTTTGGTTTTGATTGTGTGATGCCAAGCACGATCAAAGATGTTCTATTCAGCTGGGCTTTTGGTAGTCCGAATAGAAGGCGAAGAGCATGGGATGTCGCTTCATAAGCACTTACGTGGATTGTCCGGAGGGAGAGAAATAGGATAGCCTTTGATAGAATAGAGAAAGATTTTGCTCATTTGAGGAATAGCCTTTTATCCCTTCTTTCTTTTTGGTGTCCCCATCAGGTACCCGTAGGTATAGATGATTGGGTTCGTCTGTAGAAAATCATATTAATTTGTAGGTTCGTCTACTTTTTGGTATAATTCTTGTGTACGGGTCTTTTGCGCCCATTTGTTAATAAATTTTATTACTTGATAAAAATTTGGACCGGCAAAATTCCTACAAAGACTAGTCCTTTAACATTACAAATACCGTGAAAGATATCTGATATCATGCATTAGTTAACAGCTAAAACAAAATCATGGCAACTGGCTAGAAATTGCAAAATTCGTAAATTTGACGAGTTAGTAAAGCAACTCACTTTGTCATGACTTGAGGGTTCATGTTTTATGATTGTTTTGATGGAATTTATTGCTTGAATCAGAATAACTGCTTCTTCATCCGTTGATGCTATGTCCACATCTGAAATTTCTGCATGTCCATGACCACTTAGAGAACTGAAACTAAATAAATAAAGATACAATGATGCTCAAAATTACCCAAAAAAAAAAAAAAACCTCTCCTATAGATTCCCAGTATTCCATAGACAGACGATGCTTTACCAGATGAAGTCAAAATCAATAGCCTTTCCAAACATGTGCTTGCTATATTTGGAAGTCGTTCAGCACATAAACCAATGGCAGCAACAGCATCTGCAGCAAACCTTCTGTATGGATCTTTAATATAATCCTAGAAATTCACTAACATTAGCACCAACTTGCATGACCAAATCCACGACAACAAAGAGAAAAGAGAATATAATCATGCTGTAGAAGCTATTTTTACTTCCTCAAAAGGTTATCAAGTTAAATGAAGCAGCTTGTAGAAGCTACTTGTGGACAGGTGAGGCTGCCATCTCTAGAAGGGCCTTGTTTACATAGGAAAGGGTCTGTTTGCCTAAAGGAGCCCCCGGGGGGGGGGGGGGNTTCTTTTGGGCCCTAAGGCAGCACAAAGAAAAGCTATGGATTGCCTGGGGACATACATTATACATATTATATAAAGAAGCAGAATCTCTTTACTATGGAGGTGCCAAACCAAACTTCTTGGATAGTAAGGAAAATATTAAATATGAGAAAGATTTGGCAGAAACTGGGGACTTTCTCTGGTTAGAAAGGGAGAAATTCATATCAGGGCTGCTTATAAAGCATTGAGAGAAAAGGTTGACAATGTCCCGCCGAAGAACCTGGTTTGTCACAATGCTGCAAGTCCTAAACAGGTTTTTGTACTTTGATTGGCTTTACTGGGCAAATTGAGAACTAAGAATCTTCTCCTTAGATGGGGTATTAGTATTGATGGTGGCTGTGTCCTATGCAAATCCCAACCTGAAACTGCACATCACCTATTTTTTGAGTGCACCTTCTCAAAATCTTTCTGGCAAAATTTTCTGAGATATGAAGTGGCAAAGAAACATTCTGCCCTGGGATTTGGAGTGGCAATGGATTCAAAAGACAGCTAAGGGGAGGACTTCTCAAGGAACTTTAATCAAAACCTGCTTTGCTACTGCTGTTTATGATATTTGGATTTAAAGGAAGACTCGGGTGTGTCAGAATAGAGCTAAAAGTATGGAGAGAATGCTACATGACCTGAAGATAGCTATATTCATCAGAATGAGGGATAATAGGAGGATGTTTGCATTTATTTTTATGTTTTTTTTAGGAGTTAGTAGCTAAGGAGTTTTGGCTGTTCGTGGGGGTGTTATGAGAGGGGCTAACCTGGTAGGTTGCCCTTGTTTTATACAAACAATTGATGATTAATAAAATTTCTTAATATGCCCAAAAATACATAATCATGCTGATACAAAAAGTTAGCACACCGCTGTAAAGAGATTAGAAACCCCAATATGCAAAAAATTGAAACTATTAAAAAATCGATTACCCACACATTAATCCCCTTTTGTAGATGGGAAAAAAACAAATATTACATTTAATTGCATATAAAGAAAGAGAGAAAGGTGCTTTTGGAGGATTCTTGAGGATATAAAGCTGAGATTGGCTTAGTATAAACCATCTCACATAATTAGATCAAGAGAATCATTATGTTCTGAAAATTGTGCAAATGGGTAAAATTATGATGAGAAAATGTACCTGGAACTCGTTTAAAATAGGTGAAATGGATGAATGTGTCGCAATTAAAGATAGTATGTCAAGCTTCAGAGCTTTTACTTGATAAGGATCGGTAGAGCTCACGAAGAAGTCTTCAAAATGGGAAACAAACAGGGTAGGCATTGCTTTAGCAAACACTTGAATGTTGCAGAGCACCTGCATCAACCAAATCATTACATATAGACCAAAAACAAGGAAATGCAATATATATGGCAGCAAAGTTGTAGCCATAGTGTTTTCATAAAACAAATTTCTACTTAACAGATAAATATTTGATTGCTGCAAAATAATGTGGTCATAGTGTTTTTAGGAAGACAGTGTTCTAAATATAAGCCCCTAAAGGTCTGAACACATGCCACAAGCATCTCACTAGCTAGTAAGTTTCTGGAGAATTTGATCTTCTTAAACCATGGCCAAGAACTCTTTAACTTGTGAAACATCTCATCAAAAGAGAGTTTTAATCCAGTTCTTGAAACCACTTTTTTCACAACCTAAACTGTGGATAAACTTCATTTAAGGCAAAGAAAAGCTGACATGCCAGTTAAAATGAGAAAATGGCTTGAACCAGCTAAATTTATCTGTGCAGTAAACTTCGGAGCAAAAAAAATTGATTGACATAGTTGATTTTAAGGCAGAACTTAGGAAAGCATCAATTTGACCATCAACACTATTTTTTTTTCCTATACAAAGGACTGTCACTACTATTAAGTGATCCAATATGGATATTCAACAAGAAATTTCATTCTAAACAACGAGAAAAGTGAGAAATCAAAAGATGGTTATGTGGTGCACCCCTCTGCCTTGAGTTGTCAACATCCCTTCCCAACCCATATTCCTCTTCCTTTCTCCTCTAAGTCGCACTCTCCCAGCAACACAATGATGACATTGTTTTATTTCTCTCTCTTTTTTTTTCTTTTTCTTTTTTTCCTTTTTTCTTTTTTTCCTTCTTTTTTTGAGCATACAACCCCACAGCAACTTGTGAAATTAGGATGTTGAGATTGTCAAACTATTTCTACATGTCTTTGTCCCATTGACCAGTTAACCGCACAAGGTGACATTTAAAGTATTACAAACAAGAGAATTAAGAGGACTGGACAATGTTATAACCTCTTGTGCAATTTATATTCCCATTTTTTTTTTCACTCTACCATGCCAATTTCCACTAAATTGAAAACATCAAAGCTTGAATTTCCATAGAAGAAGTCATATGCATTGCAGGTGACAAACTCCTAGCAAAACTGTCCAAGAAGTTAACAGAGAATCAAGGCTATGTCGTCAATAGTTAAATAACTAAAATGCCGCTTCTCAATGTTCGTTGTCCATCACTCTAGGCAAAATATTTCAATGGTCCCTGGGACGTATTACCATGTAACTAACTAAGAATCAGTTTTGACTCAAATTTGCGAGACAAAGAATTACCACATATTTTGAGGCATTGGATGATCTCAACAGAAACAACAAAGGTTTTACAATTCTCTTAATATCCTCTTTTGGTGCCATAATCCAGTGCATCCCAGCAGCAGCAAGTACTACTGCACTATTTTGACTCCACAATAGAGGTAAAGTGCACTGCAGCAGGACCTTCACATCATCGTTACTTTTGGCAGACGTAAAGTCTGAAAAGTCCTTCACAGAAGAAGCTCTCTCGGAATACGGGCAGGATAGATACTTATCTGGTCCTTCAAGATAACTCCTAAATACCATTTCTGCTATCTTAGATTCACAAACTACAGTGCCAACGTCATTGGTGCTCTCTTTGATTTCAAATTCGTTTTCTGAATTGCAATTCTCTGAAGAATGGGAAGCTGCCATCAAGGATTCTTTAACAAGCCCATGCCTAGCAATAACATATCGTATAAGGATCCCTATCAAAACAATCTGACCCCATTCTTCCACATCAGGGAGAGTTTCACACAGCCTTCTATAATTTCTCCCAATAAAAGAGAAATTATTAGGACAGATAGAAGCAAATGCAGCAGCAGCAGCTCCAACTACTCCAGGAGAGTTGTCATTCAGAAGAATTCCAACAAGCTGCAAAAGATATTAGTAGTTGCAGTAGCAGTCAAGTGTCGTAAAGATAAAATTCAATTCATATAGGAGCTTTGCTTGAAGCAAGGATTTGTGGTTTACTCGTATCACACAAGTATGACTGAAGCCATGAATGCATTCTAGTTCTGGAAGTATGGCAACAGGGAAAAATTCGTGAAATCTAAGTTGAGTAAGGTTCCTTTTCTTTTTGGGTGAGAAGAGAAGACCCTGCACCACTGACAAAAGTTCAATGAAATTAAAGTTAAACAGCTTTAGCTATTTTTTAATTTCACAAGTCTATTTTCTAGGACAACCAAGGGAAACCTCGCTTAGCAAGAGATCTGATATGATTTTTAGATAAATAACTTATCCATTGGGAGCAGTTCTGTCCTCAATAAGTAAAACTGGATGGTGGTTACAAGGACATGGTTATTTTATAAGAAGCCTAAGTTATGACCAACATCCCCGGCCTCAAAGCTACAAAATTTACCTCTTCAATAGTACTAGTATTCTCCTCCAAACGCAAATCATGCAACTTTAGAAGTGCATTAGCAGCACACTTCCTAACATACACTGATGGATCTCTTGCACATTTTCCCACAGCCACCAGAACAAGGGGTGCAATCACATGAAGGCGAATTCCTGCCATCGTACGGAGTGCCCATGCCCGCACCAATGGATTAGGATCGCCTAAATCTTTCTGGAAACAGTTTATTGAAAGCAATGCTTCATTTGGTCGCCTAAAACACAAATTAGAACAGACGTGTAAGTTTTTTCAAGTTATTTTAATATCATTAAGATTGGTTATAAGGTTGTTTGTTAATAAGTATAATATACAGACACATGCATACATAAAGCAAAGCAAAGCTCTAACCAGAAATACAATAGAAGTATCCATGTGCACCAAGCAGCTTTACATCGTCTTAGTTTACCACATTATATTCGTAAATATTCATCTGTACAAACCAGCTGCACATCATTTTAGGTTACCGCATTATATCCGTCAAAACCTTGGTAAAGGAAGGAAAGTCCCATGCATCACGTATAGAAGCTAGAAACTTTTCTGGAAGTGGCAAGCAGACATTTACTGTCTGCAAGAGACTAAGCTGTAGAATTTCCAAACACAAATTGCAGGTCAACTCTGGGCAGGCAGATGGACAAACTATGCAGTGTTGGATGCTGAAGGCACTAAGGAGCAATGTTCTAAAATAGGACAAGAGAACCTGGTCAGATACCGAACTTATAAAGGGAGAGTATTCTACTACTGTCTCATTTATCAATGTTCAATGGCTTCAAGTGGGTTCTCTGTGGAGCTTGTGTTGGTAGGATCCTACCAATAGACATAATAGAAGCTCTGTAGCCACCAAAGGTTCACTTAAGATCGTTGAGTTATGTGTAAGAATTTCAACATCATCATGTTCCCAGGGAAAGAAAGCACAACCATAACCTCAGCAGAACCATAATAGAGTTCTCTAACTTGGTAGAAGACTTAGAGCTAGCTGACCGCCTCTAGCAAGAGGCAAGGTTACCTGGTCAGAAGACATCCAGAATTGATTGTCTACTATCCTTAGTAGGTTGGGATGACAGCTCCAGGCTTCAGCAACATCAGACAATCCACTTCCCAGAGTTACTTCAAATTCACCAATATCAGTGCAAAGAAGGTCCCTTTGGTGAACGAGACATTAAGGCCTCATTTGTTTGCACTTAATGAAGGTATGAATCTTAATCATTCAGATCTCAGACATAAAGAGCGTTTGTTTTTTAAGTCTGAATCTTAATCATTCAAATCTTAATAATTGTGTGTGTTTGTTTTTACTTCACGGCTAATTAATGGGCCTGAATAGGTCTGTATGATTAAGATCTCTATCAAAGACTTAATTTCATTAAGATACTATCATCCACATTCATTATTAATTGTTACCACCGCCTAACATTATCAATTATCACCATGCCACCCACCACCACCATACTCAACCACCACCACCATACTCAATCATAACTGCCACCATTATCGGCAACCATCACCAAGCATCCTCACTACCCCACCACCATCATTCTCAACCATAACCACAAGCACATCCACCTCAACTGCCACAACTAACCACCCTGTCACCATCAATAACTATAGCCGGCACTGTCCACCATTATAAACTACCACTAACTTGTCAAATCACAACCACCACCCACCATTATTAATTATTATCACCCACCACCACCATCCTCAACCATAATCAACATCATATTAATCTTCACTAGCTACTATCCAGAACCACCACCATCAACCAAACCGACCACCAACCACTGCCTAGTCAGCATTCACAAGCACCACCATTAGTCTTCATCACCACTAACTACCCCCCCCCCCCACACACATATATATATA